>RXID01017020.1:708351-885518 GCA_005019695.1 Trichopus zeylanicus subsp. travancoricus
GTGGGCTTGAATGCCAGTATATAGATACAGCGAGCACAGAGATTGGCCTAGTTTTGACGAGCGTGAAAGCTAGCTTATAGATACGAGAGCCTTGAAGGTTGGCCTAATTTCAGCGCGCTCGAAGGCTAGTTTAATTTTGATGGGCCCAAAGATTGGCTTAAATTCAACGGGTCCGAAGGCTGGTATATAGTTTTGACGGACCCAAAAGCTGGTGTAGTTTTAATGGGCTAGAAAGTTGGCCTAATTTTGATGGGCTTGAAGGCTAGAATGAGCAAAGCCACAGGTGGTCACAAG
Source organism: Trichopus zeylanicus subsp. travancoricus (assembly GCA_005019695.1). NCBI lineage: Eukaryota > Viridiplantae > Streptophyta > Magnoliopsida > Dioscoreales > Dioscoreaceae > Trichopus > Trichopus zeylanicus. The sequence continues at coordinate 708,646 of RXID01017020.1, forward strand.
CATGAGGATAACAATTGTGCAAGTGTGGATGTGGCAGATACAAGTGAAGCTATGGGTGGCCATGAGTATGGGGGGTGAGCCAATTCCTCCTTCCTCTAAATGTTCTCCTCTGATTCACCAATGATGCCTTCCTTCTACCTTTTCCAAATTATTTTATTTTATTATTATTTTTTAGTAACTCAACTTCTCTCCCTCTTCTCTTTTGTGGCCGAATTTTTATCTTCTTTTTTGCTGGCTAACAACTTTCCGAATTTTTATCGACGTCACACCAATGATCAAATTAGGATCTATCCAAGCTAGGCTATGCACAGTCTAGCACGTGGGAGTGGACAGTAGTAGACATCAAGCTCTTCCCATTCCTTTCCTATTTTATATTATTTATGCATTCAAATCCATTAAAATGTAAAGTAAGGGTATGTACTTGTTTAAGCCATGTATCCTTTCTTTTTTAAAAATTAATTAAATGATGTTTTCTTTTTTTATTTTGTGTCTCTACTTCATTAGCTAGGTTTTTTACTTTAAAAAGTTTCTGATAATTGTCAGGATAATTAACAATAAGGGCTTGCACTTGTTGGAAGTTATGCTCCTACAATAATTGATTGCTCACTTAAACCACCACACTTTTGATTTGTTATTTTGATCTTACTCCCTGGGGTCTTTGCTATCCTTGGTAGTCAATTTTGATCCCATAATAAGTAGTATGAAGCCTCTTGTGGTTGAAAGAATTTAAATGAGAAAGAAAATAGTTTGATTTTACCTTATTTCCTTCCTATTTTCAGAATTGAGGCTGAAGTGGTTATTGCATATCAACCTTGGAAGCATAAAAAATGAGTGAGATTTGATAATTATCACTCCTTTGCCCTCTTTTCCAAAGAGGGGATTCCACGTACGAATGGGGCTGGATAATCCTTCAGGTTGGAGCCAATTGGGCACTTTAGGTAATGAGAGTTTTCAGAAATCTTGGGATTTCGTATGGTAAATGGCTATTCACTTGCTTGCGAAAGATCATTCTCGCTTGTTGGAGCAGTACCAATTTTGTTAAATTACTTAGAGTGAGTTGATAATATGGTATCTCAATTTTCAACTCAACTTGGGGTTTCAGCATTTTAGGAGAAGTCATAAAATCCAAGGGGGAGTATGCATAAGACTTGAAAATTTTGTACAATATGATTGAGATGTGGAATCGTGCCCTCCATACTTCATAGATGAAGTCAATATCTTTCTGTGGGACATAAGATAATTAGTTGGGATTCCTATTGTTGGAAGTTTCTATAATGAATATATCCCTACTAACTGTCATATAAGCCTTGACTTTAGTTACACTTTGCATGCTCCCTTCAAAATTTATGATTGGATGGTGACACACTCTTTAAATAATTAAAAGTGGGTGTACTTTGACCATTGGATTGAACTTTTATATGAGAGATTGGTGATAAGAAAGCCAATTAGATTTGATTGGGTTATGCATGACACAGGTACATTCTTTCAAAATTTGGTCCTGAGACTTATTTTATTGCTTTCATCTATTTGTGGCTTTGTTGCTTTATTATGCCACACCATGGTCAGTACACCCATCCAATTGTGATTGCTTGTAGGATAGCACATAGACAAAAAGTTTCTATAGCTCCTACAATGCTCAGCTCAATATATATGAGTCTTAGAATGATAGTGGATAGCCCTACAAGGCCAGGCCATTCTTCGACTTGGTTTCCCTTTCATTTTTCTTATGCTTGGATTTATGCCCACTTCTAGAGGACATATACTAAATTGAAGCCTAGTGATGTAATAAAAAAGCTATGTCATTTATGTGCGGTCCTTATACCTAAGATGTTTCATATTATAAATATAGTTGTTTTCCCTTATTCTTCTAGAGAAGCTAGGATGTATATGTGGAAAGCCAAGATTCTTTGACTATATGCCACAAAATGATTTACTATCATTAGCGAATATTTTTGCATTGATCCAGAGTTTTTATTCAGAAATAAGCTAGACCCGTGCAATAGGGAAAAGCAAGCAATCAGTAAAAAGGGTTGAAGTAGTAGAGGATCCAAGAGATGTGGAAGGCCTTGGCGTGTAAATTTGCTCACATCGAACCATGTAGAGAGAGGACCATTCCCCTTTATAGCATTGATGATGGCCTTTTTGAGACAATGCAGGTCTCAAATTGAACCCAAGGGGAGAGGTACTTTGATTTGTGTGTGACCTTCCTATTCATGATGCTCTAGAGCGCTTAGTGACATAAGCGGGTATGTCCATAGATGGAGATGTAGGATTAGGGTCGACACCACCATCTCCAGATCTAATTTTTTTTCATTCCCCATGCTTAACCTACCAACATATTGACATAAATATAGGACTAGAGGTGACCCTTCCTTCACCAACACCAATTCGTCAATCTTCTGATATGGACTTGAGTAGAGGGGTCAGGACAACCTCACCATTACCTACACTAGCTGGCCATTCATTAGATGTGAGGGCCCAGGGGAGGATAGAGTCTATAGGTATTGATAATTCTCTCATCCTATGTTTGTTTTCTTTTCTTTCACCTTTTCTAGATGAGAACCCATATTTTTTTAAGTGAATTAGATAAGGATTTTGGAGGCTCTTTTGATGATATTTCAAACTTAGATGATAAGGGACATCTATACTTTGCCAAGTTTTGCATTGTGTATATACTAATTTAACCTTATATTGCACACATGGTTCTTGGGTCATGCTTTAGTTGAGGGATGCTTACATTCATGTGTATTCATCCACCATCACCATCATCAAGTGATGGCTCACTATCTCCCATTCTCATCTTGAAGTTTTTTTTTTATTCACAAGCCCTTTTACTAACATAACACTTATTTGCTCAGATGATAATGGAAGAGCATGAGCAGGTGACTACTGAGTTGGCATAGTCATCAGGAGGCATCACTAGGCTCTATGTATTCTAATGTTATCATTATCCTCTCTATTTAGGATTCTTGTTTGCCCTTATTTGTGTTAGATTTTATTCACAATCTTGTGTTCCTTGAGTTCCAATTCCAAAGTGGCCCTTAGTTCAGATTTGTCCCTTTTCGGATGAAAGCGAGTTACTACGCCATGTTGAATAGATTTAACTTGAATTGCCAATGGAAGTGGACATGATTTACCATATGACAGTTAACTTGATTTTGCCACATGAAAGTGAACTTGATTTATGTAAAAGTGAATTTGATTTACTACATGAAAGTGAACTTGATTTTGCCATATGAAATGGACTTAATTCACCATGTGAAATTGGATTTGATTCGCCATGTGAAATTGGGCTTGACTCCCCATGTGAAGGTGGGTTGATTTGCCATGCGGATGTAGACTCGATCTTCACACAAAAATAGATTAAATTTTTTGTCCATATTTTTGCCTCAAGAAACATAAAGTGTGTGTTTGATTAGACATTTTTGTTGAGAAAGCTAGGCATTTCATCAAAAAGAAGACAAACACTTTTATTTGGTTATTGTTGCCCCCAAAGACTCATCAATAATACCTTTTTGTGAATCAAGCATTGATCGATGGCATAAGTCTTTCTTCTTCTTTATTAATTAGTTGGTGGGATCTCCCTTCAAATATCCTTTTGATAATATAAGGTTCTTTCCAATTAGGCTTAAATTTGTCTGTCTTGCTTTGATTTAAGTTTATAAATCTTCTTAATACTAAGACTATTTCTCCCTTTTGGAAAGATATGAGTCATGCTATCTTGTTGTAGGCCTTGGACATTTGTACTCGGCATATTTTCAGGTTTTGCTAAGTTGTGAGCCTTATTTTATCCAAGGAGTCTAGCTCATCTAGGCAAAGATAAATATTATCTTCTTTTATAGCTTTCCTTTGTAAAGAAATCCTTAAATAGAGAATTTGTACCTCTAATGATAGGACTACCTCGGTCCCAAACACTAATATGGTATTGATTGGGTAGGAGTTTGATATATGGTGCAATAAGCCCATAATACCTTAAAAAGTTTTTGGTGTCAGTCTCTTTTATTTCTAGTAATGACCTTTTTGAATATTTTGGAGAGAATTTTGTTGAATGCCTTAGTGAGTCCATTCACCCTTTTGTATTATAGATGGATGAATATCTCTAATGCATATTGTAATATGCAAATTATCCTATCTTAAAGTTTTTGAAGGATAGTCCATTACTAGAAATGATTCTTCGGGGAACACTAAATTAGTACAAGATATTTTTGTTGAATGAAATGGAATATAGTATCCACTTTTGCTTCTTTTAGTGGGATTGCCTCTACCCATCGAGAGAAATAATCAATTGCTGCTATTATGAAGCAGTGGCCCCTGGGAGAAGATGACTCAATTAGGCCAATTATGCCCATACCTCATACCTAAAATGGTTATGACGATATTGTTAGATATAAAAGTTTTGGATGTTGATGAATGAAGTCATTGTGAATTTGATATAGGTGACATTTTTCTTTTGTATTCGATACAATTTCTCACCATCAGAGGCCAATAGTAGCCCATATGCTTGATTTTCATCATTATTTTGGGCTTGATTGATGGGCTCTACAAATCCTAGAGTGTACCTCATAGATGACTTCTCTTAGCTCTTTGTTTGAAAGACAACATAGAAATAGTTGATTAAAAGACCTATAAAAGGTGTTATTGATGATCAAAAAGTACATGGCACTCTTCTCGAGTTGCATCCACGTGGATTTATTCTCCAAGAGTTCTCTATTTTTAAGGTAGTCAGTGAATGATATTTTCTAATCTATTGCTTCCTCAATCACTTTAATTTCAGTCTTTTCATACTTGATGGTGAAGGCTGAGCTTATTACTTGTCTACTACAGACTATGATTAAAATTTTTCCTTGGTCAGGGTTAGCCAATGTCTTGACTAACTTGGATAAAAAAATAACTTTCACACTAATGGACTGGGGAACTTTAATTATTTGAATATATGAAATTTGTCCTATGAGTTCTCGAGCTTTTTCATAGTATTTCAATAGCTCAAATTTATGAATTTTATATTCCCATGTTAAGAGTCATTTCTAGTCCTACAATTAGGGCTTCGTATTCAACTTTATTCTTTGTACATGGTTTTGAGAGGGAGTAGGAATATCATAAAATACCTTCATTTGGAGTGACAAACACAAGTCTAATGCTTATTTTAGTTTATGGAAGCTTTAGCCTGATTTTGGATCTTATGGATGATGCGCAATCAAAATATAGCTTCCAATAGGATTTTTCTTCCTCAGAAAAAAGGATTTCTTCATTGAGGCATTTGCAACTCAATGGAGAGTTGTCTGCCACTGAGTGAGCTATGAGAAAATTGACAAGAATTTGTCCTTTAACTGCCTTTTGAGGAGTGAACTTGATATCATACTCTATGAGCATTAATACCCATTTTGGTAGTCTTCTTATGAGTACAGGCTTGACATTAAGTATTTTATGCAATCAATTCTTAATATTAAAATGACTTGATAAGAGCAAATAATATCTGAGCCTTTTAACTATGAATATAAGTACCAAATAATGCTTTTCGATGGGAAAATAGTCATTCTTTGCCCCCACTAGAATTCTATTTAAATAGCAAAATGTATTTTCTTTTCCTTCCTTATTATTTTGGGGGAGAAGTACTCCCATGGACCCTTCCATTGTAGCCATCTAGAGGATTAAGATTTTACCAGACATGAGTGCATCAAAACTAGTGGCTTCAAGAGATATTGCTCAATTTCTTGAAAGACTCACTGGTATTCTTGATCCCAAATGAATGGATCATCCTTCTTTATCAATTTGGAGAAGGGCTTGTATTTTCTAGAGAGGTTTGAAATGAATCTCCTTATGTATGCAAGTTAGCCTTAGAATAACCTCAGCTATTTCAAGTTATTGGGTAGTGATATATCCAAGATAGTTTGATCTTAGATGGACCAATTTCAATTCCTCGGTGTCTAACAATAAAGCCAAAAAACTTTCTAGATGATATCCCGAAGGCACATCTCATAGGGTTCATCTTTAGGTTATATTTTCTAAGGAGGTCAAAAATTACTCTTAAATCTTGGATGTACTTGTTTTTGGATTTAATTTTGACTACCAAATCATCTATGTAACATTCCACCAATTGGTTTATAAGGTTATTGAAAATTTAGGTCATGGATCTCTGATAAGTGGCACCCACATTTTTAAACCTAAAGGGCATCACCTTGTAGTAATTGTGAGATCAGAATCGGTGGCCTAGCATGGTGAATATCCTAGGGAGCAATCTCAAAATAATAAATCTAAATGTATAATGGTTTGAGTTCAGAATCAAGTGTTGTGAGTACATAACTTTCAACATATGCAAGTCTTTGTTGTTAATTACCCTGACAATTATCAAGAATCTCCTAAAATGAAAAATCTATCTAACAAAATAGAGACACAAAAGAAAAGAAAGAACCATTTGATTGATTTAAGAAAAAGGTACATGGCTTAAGCAATGACATACTCTCACTTTACAATGAAATGAATTTAAAATTGTAATCATGAAAGAATATGCAATAAGAAAAGAAAGCAGGAAAAAAGCATTAATGTGTGCCATTGTCCTACTCCTGTGACTAGACTAGGTGAAATTTGACTTAGATGGATCCTACCTTGATCATTGCCAGATGCTGATAACTTGACTTGATACTAAAAATATTGCCCAGTGGGACATGAAAAATGATAAGAGAGGAAGTGGGAGAAGCTTGATGTGCACTACTGTCACTTTATTATGCTAGATCGAATGGAATTTATCTCGAATGGATCTTGATTTGATCCGTGGTGAATGTTAATAACTTGGCTTGATTCCAAGCTATGGTTGACTACCTCGACTTGTGTTAGTTGACCTTACTGAGATCTAAAGCATTGCTAATAGCTTTTTGGGCTGGATTAGCCTTGAAGTGTGGCCAATAGCTTTGGGTGTATTGGTAATTAATTTTTTTTTATTTGGTAGCATCACCAATGGCTTATGGAGTTAGGTATAGCTTTGAAGTATTGACCAATGGCTTATGGAGTTAGGTATAGCTTTTGATAACATTACTAATAACTTGTCGGGTTTAGTTTGAAGTGTGGTTGACAACATTGAGTGTAATGGTGATTAACTTCTTTTGATGGTGTTACTAATGGCTTATTAGGTTTAGCTTAAAGTGTAGCTGACAGTCTTAGGCATGTTATTGATTAACTGCTTTTTGATAGTGTTACCAATAACTTGTTGGGTTTAGCTTGAATTATGGCTGACAACTTTGAGTTTATTGACAATAAACTTCTTTCAATGGTCTTATTAATGAATTATTGGATTTAGCTTGAAGTATAAACTGTGGAATCAAAATCAACCACCCAAGAGAGTGAAAGACTCCAAAAAGCAATCTCAAAATAACAAATAAAAAAAAAAGTGATTTTAGTGTGCACTTAAGTGTTATGGAAACATGACTTCCAATAGGCACAAATCTCAATTGTTAATTACCCTGACAATTATCAGAAATCTCCTAAAATAAGAAATCTAACTAATAAAATAGAGATACAAGAGAAAAGAGAAAGCATTATTTGATTACTTTGAAGAAAGGGATACATGGTTTAAGTAAGGATATACCCTCATTTTATAATAAATTTTAATATGGAATTAAGGAAAGCATAAAAATAGAAAAGAGGAAGTGGGAAAGAAACTTGATGCTTGCTACTACCTGCTTCCATTTGTTAGACCATATAGAGTCTAACTTAGATAGATCTTGACCTCATCCTCAACAGATTTGGTGGTGTCATCCGGTGGGACATGAAAGAAGAATGGGGAGTTTGAGGTATCTCCAATATGTTGAGCATTAGTGATAGCCTCATCTAGTTAAAATGTTTTCATTAGTCTGATGGCATTGGCAATAACTTCTATTAGGGTTTGACTGATTAAGTAAGGTAGTTCAAGGCTGCCTTTAGTTCAATTTATATCGTTTGAAGTATTTTCGTTAGTCAATAAGGTATTGACGATAACTTCATTTGATTTGAAGTATTTTCCTTAGCCAATGAGACGTTGGCATTAACTTCATTTGGTTTGAAGTATTTTTGTTAGCCAATAAGGTGTTGGGAATAACTTTTCTTGGGTTAAAGTATTTCCATTAACTAATAAGGCATTGATAATAACTTTCTTTGAATAAGACACCTAGCTGACTGACTAAGTGAGTTCAAGCTTGCCTTTAGCTCGATTTGATTTGAGGGAATGACTAGCAGTCTTGGCTTTTACTAATCATCTTTGACTTGATAATCAACTACCTTTTTTTAGCTTATTATCGATTAAACTTGTGGTGTCATTAACAACTCTGAGCTTATTGTTAACTAGCCTTGACATGATTCTAGTTGAGTCTGATTTATTTTGATTTGAAGTTTAGACATAATTTTGGTTTAAGTTTGACATAATTTAGTTCAATATTTAGAACTTAATTTAGACTCAAGTCTGATTTGATTCAGTTTAATACTCAAAACTTGATCTTGATTCAAGTATGATTTGATTCAATTTGAGTTGAGTTCGACCTTGTACTAAATCTTTATTGTGTTCTTAGTAGATCTTGGATCCAACAATCAATGGGCTTTTATTGGATCTTTTATGAATATTGGATCCAATCTTTAATGGATTCTTATTCGATACTTTAATAGATCTTGGATCCAATCCTTAATGGGTTTTCGGTGGATCCATAGCAGATCTTGGATCTAACTCTTAATGGATTTTGGATGGATCCTTAATGAATCTTGGATCCAATCCTAACTAGGCCTCATTGGATTCTTAATGGATCTCAGATCCAACCCTTAATGACTCCTTAATGGATCCAAGTCTATCCCATTAATGGATTTAGGTTAGACCCATGTTGGACCCTCATTGGGTTCGGGTTTGAACTTTAATTGCTTTTGGTTTAGGCTCGACCTAATTTTGATTTGAATTTGAGTTTGATTTGACCTGATTAGGGTTCAGTTTGAACTTGATTTAACCAAATTAGGGTTTGATTCAAATTTGGTTTGACCCAATAAGGGTTTGATTTGAATTTATTTAACCCAATTAGGGTTTGATTCAAATTTGGTTTGATCTAATTAGGATTTGACTCGAATTCGGTTTGACCCAATTAGGATTCGATTTGAACTTAGTTTGATCCAAGTAGGGTTTAGTTTGACTTTAACTTGATTTTGGATTAACCTAATTTAAACTCAATTGAGGTTGGCTTTGAATCAATTTGGTTTGGATTAACTCAATTTAGATTTTACTCCAATTCAATCTTAAGTTTAAGTCCATCAATTTGATCAATTTAGGTCCATTTGATGGTTTGCTCGAGTCAAATTGATTTAATCAATTTATTTATTTTAGCCAAATTAGCTTAGTTTCAATCTAATTAGATTAATTAATTTTAATTAATTTGGTTCGAGAGCCCTTGGGCTATCATAAATATCTCGAGTGGGCTTATGGGTCGACTCTAAATCATGTTAAACTTTTAACGAGCCTGCAGGCTAGTCTTGAGTTCATTTAGACTTTCGACAAATTCGCAAGCTATTCTTGAATCGATTTAGACATTCGGCGAGCCTCTAGACTAGCATTAATTCGAAGAGACATTCAGTAAGTTCACAAACTGGTCTTAGTTCGAGTAGATGATCGATGGACTCACAGGTTAGCTTAGCGTGAATAGATGATTGGTGAGCCCATAGACTGACCTTAGTTTGAATAGACGATTGACAAGCCCGTGAGCTACTCTTAGTTTGAATAGACATTTAGCGAGCTCGTCAGCTAACCTTAGTCTGAAGAGATATTTGGCGATTTAGATCTTTATTGAGTCCCTGGGCTGACCTTAATCCGAAGAGATGTTCGGCAAGCTCATAGACTATCCTTGGCCCTAATAGATGTTCAGCGGGTCTAGGGGCTAACTTTAGTTTAAGTAAATATTCAGTGAGCTCGTGGGATAACCTTAGTTGGAATAGATGATCGGCAAGCTTGCGGGTTGATTTTAATTTAAAAAGATGTTCGACGAGTCTATCAGTTGGCCTTAGTCCAAATAAATAATCGACAAGTTCACATGTTAGTCTTTGTCCAAATAGACATTTGATGAGCCTGTAGATTGGGCTTAGTTTGAATAGACGTTAGACAAGTTTGCCGGCTAGGCTTAATCTAAAAATTACTTTTAAACGAACTGACCGGTGTGTAAATCGAGACCACTCCTTTTTTTTGGAGGGGGGTGTGTGAACTTCTATTTTTCCCTTTTTTTACAGATTGTTTTTTTGCAATGGCCGAATTTTCCTTTTTTTGCAAATTTTTTTATTATTTTTTCTTTTTCACTTGTCTTCTTTCCCAGACCCGTGCCTTTCTTCCCTTTATTTGACCGGGCTGTGACAGCCTAGAGCTCTTCCTAGTTGGATCTGGCCAAGATCACTGGCGGAAGGTGGCGATTGTGATGGAACGTCGAGGTTGGCAAGTGCAATGGGACGTAGGAGCAGGGCTGGGTAGTGCAGGTCGGTGGGAAGGCCGGCTAGCCACCAGTGGCACACTGGCGGAGGAAGGTTGCACGGGGCCCAGTGGTGTGCAAGCTGATGGAGATCCAGCAAGGCAGTGATGACAGTGTAGAGTGCGGGTAACTAAGCTTAGGGAGCAGTGGCCGGTGCATGGGAGAACAGTGGCTAGAGGGCCCCGGGTGGACAGCGGCCTGTGGGTCACAGGCAAAACTCGTGGGGAAGCGCAAGTCATGCTTGACTGGTGGAGAGGATGGGCTGGTGCACGAGAAGTGGTCATGGGTGGTGGCGGTGACTCTGTCGATGATAGTTACTGAGAGGCGGCATTGTGGGTTAGCAGAGCTCTGTGCGGCCCTAGTCATCGGGAAGTGGCAGTGCAGAGCTGAGGGTCATGGTGCTTTGGAGACACACCAGAGGGCGAATGGCCGCAGGTGGCCTGCAATTGTTGCAAGAAGGAAGCGGTATTCTGGAGGTTCTGGCAATTAAGGGCGTAGGAGAGCCATCGCGAGAGAAGATGGTTAGGTTCAGCCATAGCTGAACTCAGCCCTTGGCGGGATAGGAGGTAGCAATAGTGCAAGTCTTTTTTTTTGGAGGAAGAAGAAAGCCTAGAAGGGGATCAGTGAAAGAGAATTACAGAAGGTGGGAGTTACCTTATTTTCCTGATTTTTCTAATCCCTTCCCAATTTTTGATTTCTTCTCGTTGATAACCGGCCTCTGATTTCTCTCTATTTTTGTGTAGGACTACAAGTTCTTTTATAATAGTCAAGAGGATAAGAAGATCAAATCAATCTCTCTTTTGACCTTGAATAAATGATTGGATGAAGCCTATCTTCATTGAAGATTGAAAATGTTGGAGATTGGATATGTGTGGATTGATTTTCTATTTTGTTTCGAATGCTGGATATATGAATAGAATTCTAAATTAGGATTTGAAATTTGTAACAATTTATCATATCACAAAAATAGGGCATTATTTGCATTTTTTTCAAAAAATTTAGACCAAATTATAAATTTATAAATTATAGGATTTTTTTTTGCAAAAAAAATCTATTTGAAATTTTTAGGATCTTTTTTGAATAAAATCTAGACTTATTTATAAATAAAAACCTTCGAGGGATTGATTTGTAAAATATTGAAACTCTAGGGGTTTATTTGCGAATATAAAATTTTGAGGGAGTTTTAGTCACAAACTCTAAATTTTATGGGGGGACTGATTTATAATTTTAGGATTTTATTAGATGTATTCATAAAATTTTCATCCCAAAGACCTATTTATAAAAAAATTTGGCTAGAGACCGATTTATAGGAATTTATTTAGTCCAGGGACTTATTTATAAAATTCTTTATTTCTTTTATTTTGGTTTAGATTTTAGATGAATTTGGGCCTGATTTTGGTCTAAATATTCAGCCCATTTAGCCTACTTTAGCCTGAGCATGAATTTTCCAATAATTTAGATGTGAATTGAGCTTAATTTTCGGTTAAACTTGATTGTAATTAAACTCTAATTGAGATCTACATTTAAGTTATACTTTAGTGACATACAAGTTTCAATTATGATCATATTTCATTGAATTATGATTATAGAAAAAATTACCCCAAACAAATTGCTTCCTTCATATCCTCTTCTTGAGTTCTAATGAGATGAAAGGGTGCAAACAATCTTCAAATACTTGTCTTGCACCAACATTTTAAGAGTTGATTATATGGGTTGCCATGCAAAAGTAGACTTGACTTGCTATGCAATGATAGACTTAATTTGCTACGTGAGATTAGACTCGATTTGTCATGTGGTAGTGGACTTGAGTTACCATGAAAGTGGGTTTAATTTATTATGTGAAAGTGGATTTAATATATCATGTGAAAATAGACTTGATTTACTGTGTAGATATGGGCTTAATCATCATGTAACATGAACTTGATTTGTCATGCAAGAATCACGTGAAAGTGAACTTGATTTACCATGCAGATTTGGGCTTAATCACCACGTAACATGGACTTGATTTGCTATATGAAAATAAACTTAATTTACCATGTGAAAGTAAATTTAATTTGCCATGTGAAAGTGGACTTGATTTACTATGTAGATATAGGCTTAATCACCACTCATTAGGGACTTGATTTGCTACATAAAGATGGATTTGATTTGCTATATGGAAGTGGACATAGCTTGCCATGGGGATACAAGTTTGGTCATTGTACATGATGGACTTTGCTCACCGTATGAAAGTAGGCCTAATTTATTATGCAAAAGTAGATTAAATTTACCATATAGATGTGTGCTCAAATTTGATTCACCTTATGAAAGGAAATTTGAGTTTACCATGTAGAAGTGGACTTTATTCATTATGTAAAAATGGACTGGATCTACTGTGTAAATGCAGGTCTAATCACTATGCATGATAGACATTTGTTTGCCATGTTAATGCGGGCTTGATCACCATGCAAGATGGACCTTTATGCACTACATAGAGGTGAGCTTAGTTTGCCATATAGATGCAGACCTAATCATCATGCAAGGTGGGCTCATGGAAATGGACTTGATTGCCATATAAATGCAAGCTTGATCGCTATGCAAAATAGACTTAGTTTATCATGTAAACATGGGCTTGATTGCCATGTAAAAATGGACTTTATTTGGCTAATTTCCAAAGTTGCTACTTTGATTTTGGGATGTGAGAGATAACATGTTTGACTTACAATCCTCATAGAGAAAGAATTTGATTTTACCATCTTGGATGTGATAAACTTGATTTCACCATTTTAGAAGTGATGAGCTTGCCTTCACCATATTGGAGATGATAAGATTGACTTCACTATATTGGAGGTGATAAGCTTGATTTCACCATATTAGATGTGATAAGCTTGATTTCGACAAATTGAAGGTGATAAGTTTGGGTTCACTATATCAAAGGTGATAAACTTGAGTTCATCATATTGGAGATGATAAGCTTGAGTTCACCATATTGGAGGTAATAAGCTTGAGTTCACCATATTGGAAGTGATAAGCTTAATTTCATCACATTGAAAGTGATAAAATTGACTTCATTGTATTAGACGTGATAAACTGGGTTTTACTATATTGGAGATAATAAACTTGATTTCACCATATTGACGGTAATAAGCTTGATTTCATTATATTGAAGTTGATAAACTTGATATGATTTCACCATATTAGAGGTGGTGTACTCTTTTTGTTATTTTAGGCTAGCATATTTAATTTTACCACTATATAAGTGGTCTGTTTGAAATTTTTGTTAAGAATTTCATGACTTTTGACTTGATCTATTAATCATAGAAGCAATAAGAACTCCATATATGATAATTTCTTTTAAATGCCATGGTGATAGATGTCTCTTAAATATTAGGGGGAGAGAATTTTACTTGCTCCCAATATTTTGAGGTGAAGGAAGAACCCTTTGTCACCTTTTTATATTTTTGGATGTCTCAGTTACAAGTCCCTTTTATGAGCATTTGACGAGAGTCTTGATTTTCCTGTCCATATTCTTTTGATGGTAAAAAAAAACATGAAAATCTCACTTGGTGTTAGCTCAATGGGTCGGCTGTCGACTCCAAATGCGTTGGCATCATGCTTTTCTTAATTATCCAAATGAGAAAGGACTTGACTTTATGTTTTTGATTTTCTTTTATGAGAGGATGAATTTAATATTTGACTAAGCATTCACAGTGGATGCTTGGGCAATATACCCCCTTTTCTTGTTATGTGTTTTTTAGAAGAGAGCTATTGCATATGCTTAAATGCATGTGAGCAGTTCTCATTTTGATCCTTGCATATAATAGCAAAGGAGTATAATGCTTGTCTTTGAGGAAAATACCCATTTTGATCAAAAGGAGTTTCATTTGTCCTTTTCAGATAGATTAGAGTCCTGTATCCATAATGGCAAGATTGTTACTTGATAATAGTTAGGGGAAGAATTCCCAACTTGCATTGGGGTGGCCTAAGAATTATGGGCCGACAGTATAGATTTGCCCCTAGTCTTCATCCCTTATGGTTGATGGCTTGACCAGCTAGTCCAAGTAATTTGACTTTCATTACTTGGAGGGTTATCTTGAGGGAAACCCTAAAGCTTCTTCACCTTGTAATATATGCCACATCATGGTGTCTCTTGCCATGTATAAGAGGTAGAATATAAAACAGAGTAGAAAGTTGTTATTCTTATGGGGCTTATCTTCTAGAATACCACATTGGTATGTTGAAGTAGAACAAGTTGTAGTGGTTAGTTGACTCAGTGCGTAAATGTCTTGATTGATGTTTGTCGAACTGTAGTACTTTTAGTTGATAATTTATCTTTTAGAATGCCAGATTGGCACATTAGTTTTGAGAAGTAACCTTATGAAGTGATTATTTAAGGTGAATTTTGTCACAATTAAATTTAATTAAATAATGGTCAAAATTAAAACTTGTATGCCACTAAATTATAACTTAAGTGTGGATCTCAATTGAATTTAAAATGTAATCAAATTTGACTGGAAATTGAGCTTAATTTGGACTTAAATTGTTAAAAAATTTGGGCTCAATCTAAAGTGGGCCGAGTAGGGTAAATATGAGGACCAAAATTGGGCCAAAAAGAAATTTATCTAAAATCTGGATTAAAATAAAAAATATAAGTATTTTATAAATAAGTCTTTGTATCAAATAGATTTTACAGTAAGGTCCTTGGCCATATTTTCCTTACAAATTGGTCCTTAGGATAAAATTTTTACGAAAGTTCAATAAAACTTTAAAATTATAAATTAGTCCCCACAAAATTTAAAATTTACGGATAAACCCCCCAAAATTCTCTATTCACAAATAAGTCTTTAGAATTTTAATTTTTCGTAAATAAGTCTCTTGAAATTTTTTATTCACAAAGAAGTTTAAATCTCATTCAAAAAGGATGTTGAAAGTTTTAAAATTTTATTAAAAAATTCTTTTCATAAAAGCCCCTAAAATTTATAAAATTATAAGTTAGTCCAAATTATCAAAAAGAAATTTACAAATAGCTCCCTTATCATTTCAATATTTAAGATAAGTATAATTTTTAAAATCATTATTATCTATAGTAAATAAACACTCATCTACTCACATCTATATCCATCCATAACCAATTCAAACAACAAATCATTATCCATAGCCAATTCTCATTCAAATAAAATTCTCATCCAAACAAATTTTCATCTAAATAAATTTTTATCCAAATAAATTCTCATCTAAATAAATTCTTATCCAAACAAATCCTTACCCAAACAAATTTTCATCTAAATAAATTCTCATCTAAACAAATCATTATCCAAACAAATTCTTATCCAAACAAATTCTCATCTAAATAAATTCTCATCTAAATAAATCTTTATCCAAATAAATTCTTATCTAAATAAATTCTTATCCAAACAAATCCTCACCTAAAGGAATTCTTATCTAAATAAATTCTTATCCAAAAAATTCTTATCTAAATAAATCCTCATTCAAAGTAAAATAAAAATAAATCTCATCTATATCTATTTATCTATATTCAAAATTTGAACAAAAGATCATTATCCATATCCATAATTCAAATTTTAAATGGAGATGATCTAATCCACTCATGGTTATAAAAGTCCTAAAAGTTTAGCAAAGAAAAAGGGAGGAGAGATCAAATCTTGGAGATAAAGATCAAAGAAGAGAGTTCCACAAACTAGAAGAAAAGAACAAGCAACATAATACTCTGGAGATGAGGGAGCCAAGGAACGAGAAGTAATACAAGGGGATCTCTTTCCTTATTTTCTATATTTTTTCTCTTCTTCCTCCCTACTTTGCTCTTGTCTCTGTTCCTGCAGGTTCTTCTTCATCACATTAGCTCCAGTCTTCCATATTTCTCCTACTAAATGACATCAGCCTACAGTCTAGGCTACATTAAACTGCACTGATAGAATCTCTAGCTTGTACCTCGCCGCATGCTACCACAAGACCTACTATGGTCCCACTCTGCATTGCCATTGTTGCTTTTGCTGGACCTACTTCATGGGTTCTCTTCCTCAGACAAGACTCAACAACCTACCATGTGCCCTCTGACAGCCCTCCATCATGCTAGCATCGCTGGACTGAGTTCCATTGCTGGCCTGACTTTCTCCTCCAAGCTTTGACCTATATCAAGCAACCACTGCCTCCTAGCCCACACCCTAGCTCACTTCCGAGTAGCACCTCCCACAGCCCAGAGCAATGCTATGCTTGACCACTGGCTTCTTGTTGTTGGAGGATCTACCCAATCACCTTGTCAGAAAAGCCGACATGACACCTTGCCCTACGCTACCTCCAGCTATGTGAGTGGCAAAAATCCTCTTGCCATTCTGAGCTTCGCTCATATTGCCATTTGCCAAAGCCTCTGACCTACCTTGTCTTCTTAGGCTTCGTCCATGCATCGCTAGCCACAAGTGATTGAAGCTCCTCTTTCTTGCAACCCTCCAAGCTCTGTGCACTGCCCTACCACCACCTGTTGTCTCTAACCACTAGTCATGGCTAGATTTGGTTGGGAAGGAACTCGAGCCACCATGGCCCAGTAGGTTTCTGGTTGAAGGAAGCAAAGGATGGGGCAAGAAGAAGAAGAATGAAGGAGAAGAAAATAAAAAAAAAGAGAAGAAAGAGTTTTTGAAAAACAAAAAAGGGGGAAAATTAAATTGTAGAAAAAAAATGGAACAAAATGTTGCTGAAAAAAATGAAAGATTTGGCCTTGATTTCCGTTCCATTGCCATTACAGCCACCTACAGCCTTTTGCATACTGATAGACTCCAACAAGACCATGGCCACCCATAGTCCCTTGTGTACTGACAGACTCCACCACCGATCTAGGGCTAGCCCACAAGCTCACACAAAAGTCAACTCTGGTCTAGAACTAGTTCATCAGCTTGCTCAAAATCAATTTTAGACTTAGGCCAGCTTGCAAGCTTACCGAATGTCTATTTAAAGTAAGACTAGCTTGTGGGTTCATTAAATATCTATTTAGACTAAGACCAACTTGTAAACTTACCAAACATCTATTTGGACTAAGACTAGCGTGTGAGCTTTTTAAATGTCTATTCAGACTAAGGCCATATTGCGAGCTCACTGAACATTTATTTGGACTAAGGCTAGTTCATAGGCTTGCTAAATGTCTATTCGAATTATGGCCAGCTTGTGAGCTTACTGAATATCTATTTGGACTAAGGCTAGCTTATGAGCTCGTTAGACACCTATTCAGACTAAGGCCAGTTTGTGAGCTCACCAAATGTCTATTTGGACTAAGGCTAGCTCACAAGCTTACCTAACGTTCAGACTAAGGCTAGCTTGCGAGTTCACCGAACGTCTGTTCGAACTAAGACTAGCTTGCAAGCTCACTAGATGTCTATTCGAACTAAGGTTCATTTGCGAGCTTGCCAAACATCTATTTAGACTAAGACCAGTCTCTGGGCTCACTGAATGTCTATTCAGACTAAGACCAACTTGTGAACTCACTAAACATCTATTCAAACTAATGTCAACTTACGGACTCGCTGATTGTCTACTTGGACTAAGGCCAGCTTATGAGCTCAATAAACATCTAAATCAAGGCCAGCTCTAGAGCTCGCCAAAAATTCAAATTGATTCAAGGTCTGCTCGTGGGCTCACCCAAATACATCATGATAGCACAATGACTCTCAAACTAAATTAATTAAATTAAATCAATTAAATTAAAGTGATTTAATCATTTTGAACAAATAAAATCATATTGACTCAAATGAATCACTAACGGACCTAAGTCAATCAAGTTAATAGACTAAAACTCGAATTGAATTAGACTAAATTGAAATTGAGTTAATCCAAACTAAATCAGTTCATACTTAACCCCAAACGGGTCAAATTGAGTTAATCTAAAAGCAAATCAAGTTCAAATCAAACACTAATTAGGTCAAATCAAATTCAAACTAAACCCTAATTGGTCCAAACCAAATTTGAATAAAACCCTTATTGGGTTAAGTCAAGTCCAAATAGAACTCTAATTGGCTAAAATTAAACTCAAATTCAATTCAAACTAGGACCAAGTGGAACCAAAACTAGAACCAAGTTGAACCTAAATCAACTTGAACTAAACCTAGGTCCTCTATGGTTTGAACCTAAATGCAATAAGGGTCCAATATGGGTTAAACCCAAACCCACTAACCAGTTGAGTAAGGGTCCAATAAGAACCCATTAAGAGTTGGATCCAATGTCAATAAAGGATCCATCAAGAACCCGTTAAGGGTTAGATCCAAAATCCATTAAAAGATCCATTAAATCCCATTAATGGTCGGATCTAAAATCCATTAAAGATCCATTAACAACCAATTAAGGGTCGGATCCAAAATCTATTAAAGATCCATTAAGAACCCATTAAGGTTTGAATCCAAAATCCATTAAAAATCCATTAAGATCTCATCAAGGGTCAGATCTAAAATCTATTAAAGATCAATTAAAATCTCGTCAAGGGTCAGATCCAACACCCATTAAGAATCCATTAAAAAATGGATAGAGGTCCAACACAAGGTCGAGTCTGACCTGAACTAAATTAAATATATTCAAATTGAAATTGAGTTTTGAACACTAAAATGAATCAAATGAACCAAATCAAGTTAGATTCAAATCAAGATCAAGTTTTGAACATTAAATTGAATCAAATCAGACTTGAGCCTAAATCAAGTTTTGAATATTGAATTAAATTAGATCATACTTAAACCAAACCAAGTCTAAATTTCAAATCAAATTGAACTAATGTAGGCTTGAACTTGCTAAGTTAGTTGGCTATAATGCTTTGTCCAAATGAAGTCAACCAATAGCATGCTTAAAGCCATGGGCCACACTTCAAAGCTATACCCAACCCCATACATTGGTGATGCTACCAAATCATAGAAGTTAATTGTTAATATACTCAAAGTCATTGGTCACACTTCAAAGCTTGTCAACCCTAAAAGTCATTGATGATGCATCTTTCAAGCTAAGCCAACCCTAAAGCACTAGCAATACTTCAAATCAAACTGAACTAAGGTAGGCTTGAACTTGCTTGGTGAGTCAATCGTGATGCTCATTCAAAAGAATTCAATTGATAACACACTTGAAGCTATTGGCCACACTTCAAAGCTACACCTAACCCCAAACATTAGTGATGGTACCAAATCAAACAAATTTAATCAACAATATGCTTGAAACCATTGACCACACTTCAAAGTTAAGCCAACCCAAAAGCATTGGCAATGCTCCAAATTTAATTGATAATAAACCTAAGAAGCCATTGATTATCAAATCAAACCAAACTAAAGTAGGCTTGAGCTCTCTTAGTCAGTTAGCCATAACACCTTGTTCAAATGAAGTTATTGCCTATGCGTTGTTGGCTATTGAAACACTTCAAATCATGAAGTTATTGCTTATGCCTTGTTGGCTATAGAAACACTTTAAACTAGAAGTTATCGCTTATGCCTTATTGGCTATGAAAATACTTTGAATCAACTGAAGTTATTGCCTACGCCTTATTGGCTATGGAAACACTTTGAACCAAATAAAATTATCACCTATGCCTTGTTGGCTATGGAAACACTCTGAACCAAATGGAGTTATCACCTATGCCTCATTGGCTAATGAAAACACTTCAAACCATGAAGTTATCACCAATACCACTAGGCTAATGAAACACTTCAAATCATGAAGTTATCACCTAGCTTTATTGGCTATGAAAATAATTTAAAGTACAAAGTTATCACCAATGCCTTATTGACTAACAAAAATACTTTAAATCATAAAATTATTGCCAAAGCTCAAAGCTATTAGAAACATTTTAGGTTAATCTTGACCAACTGCTAGCAACACCATGTAATGAAGTTATCACTAAAGCACAAAGTTATTGGAAATACTTCAAACTCCTCTCATTTCATTCAACATCCTATTAGATGACACTATTAAACTAAATCATCAACATTCACCAATGATCAAATCAGGACCTAACTAAGCTAGACTTTACATAATCCAACATGCAAGAGTGGGGTAGTAGCAAACATTGAGCTCTTCCCATTCTCTTCTTTATTTCATATCATTTATGCATTCAAATATATTAAAATGTAATGTGAGGTTATGCCCTTACTTAAGCCATGCATATTTTTTCTTTAAAATTGATCCAATAATGATTTCTTCTTTTCTTTTGTGTCTCTATCTTTATTAGTTAGGTTTCTCATTTTAGGAGGTTCCTGATGATTGTTGGGATAATTAACAATATGAGTTTGTATTTGTTGGAAGTCATGTTCTAACAACACTTGATTGCTCTTCACTATCCCAAGTGGTCAATTTTGATCCTACAGTGATATTATCTCTATTTTTTTTACTTTGATTATGATGCTAAGAGAAAGGAATGATGCAAAACATATGTATTTATATATTTTTGTTGAAAGAAAAATTTCTAGAGATTTCAAAGATATTTTGGTAGACAAGTGATATATTCTTTCATCTTCAATTAAGGCCTCCTATTTGATTTGGTCTATTGAATTTAAGGATGATTTGATCTCAACAAGTGGCAGGCCACCAATTGACCTCCTCTTGTACCTTTTTCCTAGTGCAATGCATTTTTAGGAACCTATTTTTCTGACGACTTTACTACTTTCACCATATTCCTATCAGTTAGCTACTTCTTTGACTTTGACTTTGATCTCAGATGCCTCTTAACCTTAACTTTCAAGGTTTGCACACCCATAGATCCAACCTGTACTTACTCTTTGATCAATTTTTCTTGATTGATAATACATTGAGATGAGGCTGGGTTAGTCCTCCGAAGTCTGACATGCGATCCAATTTTTTTCCCCTTTTCATTTTTTTCTTTTCTTTCTTTCTTTCATTTTTCCTTTTTTTAGCAATCCCATTCCTCTTTTGAGAATTCAAGGTTTGTAGGTTTGTAGATGCTAACCAATTCTTACTCTTTGAATTTGCCTTTCTTGGTTTGATTTTCCATATGAGATTTGTTCATTTCGGATTTTTTTAATTTTTTAATTTTTTCTTCCTTTTAGCTTAGTAAGGAGTGATCTATTGCCTCTACGAGAAGATTCCCAAGAGGTTATCTTTTGATCTTAACATTTTTGTCTTTGAAGTAACTTTTCTAATAGGGTTTTAGTTACTTGCAGATTGGTTATTATATTTTCATGCTTGCATTCCTAAAGTTAGCTTAGGGTATTGGTGGATGGGAAAGGCGTAGGAATTCTAACTCCACCATATCTCATCATCGACCATCCTTATCTTCAAATATTAGTCTTTCATTTTTAGAGACTTATATCTAAGATAGAATATTAAGAAATTTCTTTATATATATTATCTTTCTTAGTGCATTTATTTATTTATTTTTTATGTTTTGCTTTGAGAAGTATGAAATGCATACTTGACTAGTTAATTTTGATGTGACTAGATATTTTGTTATAGGCTAAATATTATTTTGTTTTGTGCTTTCGAAGCTCATGCAACCATTTGACTCTTCCATATTATAGATATGGTGTGAGTAGCTTTTTTCTTGAATTAAGTCACTCATCCATTAATCATTTTGGTGTTAGAGGATGACATTGCTCCTTTCTCAGCTGAAGAAGGTTGAATGCACATTCTTCCATTGTTCTCCTTTAGGCCTTGTAGTGTTAGAGGTGGGAATTGTAGAATCTAACTACAAATTCGATTTGACATCTCAAAGTTGATTGAATACCTTGCTTTCCCTTCCTTTGGCAAGTTTTTGGTAGTCAAAAATTGACTTCTATCTATTGCTTAGTTTTTGAAAGACCAATACCCTAATTGGTGCCAATGAGGCCTCTGTTTCATCATTGAGATTTAGCATGATGAAATTTGGCCTTTGCCACTTGGTTAAACGTAGCCTTTGCCCACTGGGTGGGAGATAAGGGGTCAATCTATACTAGGTAAGTAGAGTAGTAACTGGATCAGTAATAGTCATAGCAAAATAGCAATGCTAGGAGTAGTGATGTTGTTGGTGAAAGTAGAAGAACCATGCATAAATGAATTGGAGTTAGATACAACTTGATGGCTGATATGGACTCCAGTTGCCCCCACAATAATTATTATTATAATGGCATTTGGTCTTAACCCCTTTGAACGTATTTGGCTCTAGCTCCTTGGGTGGAATTAGTCTCTGCCACTTGGATGGGAGGTCCTTGCCCCCTGAATAGGAGATGAGAAGTTGATCCATACTCTTATGGAATTTGGTTGCCCCCATTGTTTGAGTCAATTTTGGCCAAAAAATTAGACTAAATCAAAATCAAATCAAAATATAGGATTGAATACCTCTAGATTAGAGTCCAAATTTGGTCTCATTTGGACCTAAATTGTGGTCAAATTCAATCAAAAATTGAGTTGAATTTAGACTTTAATTAATGAGAAATTCGGGCTCAAACTAAATTGAATTGATTAGGCCATATATTTGGACCCAAAATTCATTGAATAACTCGATCAAAATGAAAAACACAAAATCTTTGCAAATAGGTACTTGGACCAAATGCATTTTACAAATAGACCCCTATCCAGAATTTTCTTAGAAAAATGACCTTGAAAGTTTTAAAATTGTATAAATAGATCATTTTTGGAAAAAGGTCCTTGAAATTCATAAAATTATATTTGATCCAAATTTATTGAAAAATTTGCGAATATCTCCCTAAAAATTCAATATCCAAACATGGTACAAATCTTGTATCTTTTCATCAAGGATATAAATCCCAATCAAGGGGATTGCATGCCAATCACAAAATATGAAAATCCAATTCAATTACAATCACAATCCAACATGTTTTCAAATATAAAACTAATCAAAGATATTAAGATCTAATCACAATCACACCCCATTCCAAAATCAACCAATTGAGGATTTGACTATAGATCTCTTGAGGCCTATAAATTGATGAAAAACCTACAAACAAAGACAGAGCGAGAGAGATCAAAACAAGAAGAAGAGAAGGAGGATCAATGAACCTTCATAGGAGAATGAGAAGACAATAAGAAAGGTCTAGAATTTGAACTTAGCTCTTCTTTCTATTCTTCTTTTCTCTCTCCTCCTTGCCTTGGGTTTTCTCCTCTGCTATCATATAGCTACTTGCAATTTTTTTGGCATCTCACTGGTTGTCTACTGGAGGAGTCTGAACTTGTCCTGTGCTTGCACTGCTCTAGCCAACCAACACCTCATCTTCTTCCCATTGGTCTACACTCCTTACCTTTGGCTTCCTCATCAGAGTGCCATCAGGCAACCAATGTTGCTACTTGCAAACACCACTTATGGCCTGACTCACTCAGGCCTTCCATTGCCACTATCCACTAGCCTAATCGATGTTGCAGCCTGCCTCACCCCTTGCCTACCAACCTGATTGTTGATGGCTTTTGCCATTACCTTGGCCCTATACTAGCTTGCGTCGAACATGTTTCCTCCTCCTCATTGGCCACCACTTCACCACTAGCCATATGTAGAAGTCCTCGCCACGTTGCCTTGCATTGGCCATTGCTTGGTTGCACCACCACCAGAAAATGGCTAGATCCGACCATGTCCAATTGAATCTAGACAAGAGAGGAAGGATTCGGCTACTGCCTCTAATATCGAGGCCTCTCACATCCACCAAGCTACTTAGCTACCCACCACAGCTCACCATCAATGCATGCTAGCCCTATTCGCTATAACTCAGCTAGCCTTCAGGTTCACACTCAAGCTAGCCTTTAGGTTTGCATTTATATAGCCTTCGGGCTAGCAACTCTGCTAGCCTTCTGTCTCATACTCTGCTAGCCTTCAGGCTTGTACTCAAGCCAGCCTTCAGGCTTGCACTCAAGCCAGTCTTCAGGCTCACACTTAAGTTAGCTCTCTAGCTCACAACTAAGTTAGATTTTAGGCTTGCACTCAGCTAGCCTTCATGCTAGCACTAAATCTAGCCTTTGGTCTTGCACTCAAGCCAGCCCTTGGGCTTACAACTAAGCCAGCTTTCAAGCTTGCACTTAACCAGCCTTCAGGCTTGCACATAAGCTAGCCTTTGGGCCCATAATTAAGCCAGCCCTCAAGCTCGCACTCAAGTTACCCTTTAGGCTTGCATTCAACTAGCCTTTGGGCTCATACTCAAGCCAGCCCTCAGTTTTGCAACTAAGCTAGCCTTTAAGTTTACACTCAACTAACCTTCAAACTCACACACAAGTGAGACATTGGGCTCACATTTGGCAAGTCTTCAGGCTCACACATAAGTCAGCATTTGAGCTTGTACATAAGCTAGCCTTTGAGTTTGCACTATGTTAGCCTTGGGGCTTAAACTCAACTAGGCTTGGGGCTCATACTTAGTGAACCTTTAGGTTTGCATTTAAGTCAGCCATCAATCTTGCACTTAAGCTAGCCCTTGGGCTCACACATCTAAGCTAGCTTTTGGGTTCACACATCTAGGTCAACTTTTGAGCTTGCACATCTAAGCGAGTCCTTGGGCTTGTACATCTAAGCTAGCCCTCGGGCTCGCATATCTAAGCCAACCCTCGAGCTCGCACCTTTAGGCTAGCCTATAGACTTGCCCAAAGTTACCATAATAGCCAAAGGGCTTTCAAATCAAATTCATTGACATGAATGAGCATAACTAAATTAACTTAGATGGATTACCAAGTAACTTAATCACATTGAACTTAGGTAGAACAAATGAGCACAACTAAATTGACTAGATAGATAAGCTAAAACTCAAATTTAACTGGACCCAAAATCCAAACTTAGTTGATTCAAACCAAATTACCTTAGATTTAACCCTGATCATGTTCTAGTTGGATTAATTCAAAATCAAGTTTAGTTCAAATCAAACCCAATTTGGGTCAAACTAAGCTCAAATCAAACACTAATTGGGTTAAATCAAGTTTAAACTATAAATTGAACTTAAAAGTCAAATTAGAATCAGGCCAATTGTGAATGAAACCAAATTGAACCTAAATTAGTTTAAACTTGAACCAAAGTCTATTAAGATGCAAACTCAAACCCCATAAGAGTCCAACAAAAGGTCAAACTAATTCCTAATAGAATGAATTAGACTCGAGCCAAAATCGAGTTTTGAACATTGAACTAAATCAAATTAGACTTGGATTGAAATTAGTATTGCCCCAACTAGAGTCAATAATAAGTATTTGACAAATGTTGTTTTGAAAATCAATGCCAAGCTTGGAGAATTAAATTCATTAGTGCAAGTTGAACATTCGTTGTCAATACTAACAATAATTTTGGGAATGGATGTTTCACATGATTCCCATGGTTAATTTGATGACTCTCCATGGCTGTGGTAGTTAGTTCACGGTAGTGCCCTTTAATTTCATGCTATAAAATATTAGTGTGAATCCAATCACCAAGGGTTCTGGGAAGAGGAAACTAGAACATCTCATCATCTTCTAGGAAGGAGTTAGCAAATCACAATTCAATCAAGTTTTGAATATTGAATTAAATCAAATTAAACTTGAATTGAAACCAAGTTTTGAATATTAAACCTAACATGAACCTAACCCAAATTAATTCGGATGGAATTGGACAGGGTCAAACTAAGTCCCATTAAGTGTGCTAAACCCTAGGTAATACACCAAGGATATGTTCAAGGGGTGATATTGCCATCTTGACCCAAACTAGAGCTAGTTCAAATAAAACTAAACTGGATAAGATTGAGTCCAACTGGGTGTGCTATAAGTGCATCCAACAATACACTAAATCTTTACTCAACTTGACATGTAGTGGGTAATGCCACTTCAAACTTAAAGAGGTTAACACCTGTGCCCCATGAGCTATAGAATACCTCAAACCACAAAAGTTAATATTGATGCTCCATGGTCTATGGGATACTTCAAAATCAAAGAGGTTAAGACCTATGCTTTATGGGCTATGGAATACCTCAAACAAAAGAAGTTAATACCGATGCTCCACGGTCTATGTAATACTTTAAAATAAAAAAGGTTAATACCAGTGACCCATGGGCTATGCAATACCTCAAACCAAAAAGTTAATATCGATGTCCAACAGGTTATAGAATGCTTTAAAATCAAAGAGGTTACTACTTATGCCCCATGGGCTATTGAATACGTCAAACCAAACAAGTTAATACTGATGCTCCACGGGTTATGGAATATTATAAAATCAAAGAGGTTAACACCTGCACCCCATGGGCTATCAAATAACTCAAACCAAAGAAATTAACATTGACATCCCATGGGCTATGGAATACTTCAAAATCAAAGAGGTTAATACTGATGCCTCTTAGGCTATGGAATACCTCAAAGGTTAACACCGATGCTTCACGAGATATGGAAAATCTCAAACCAAAAGAGGTTAACACCAATGCCCTATGGGCTATGGAATATCTCAAACCAAAGATATTAATATTGATGCCCCATGAGCAATTGAATACTTCAAAATTAAAGAAGTTAACACCAATGCCCCATGAGATATGGAATACCTCAAACCAAAGAAGTTAACACTAATACCTATGGGCTATAAAATACTTCAAAATCAAAGAAGTTAATACCGATGGTCCATGAGTTTTGGAATACCTCAAACCCAAAGAGATTAACACTGATGCCTCACGGGCTACGAAATTCCTCAAACCAAAGAGGTTTACATTGATATCCTATGGGCTATGGAATACCTAAAGTCATACCAACACTCCAAGCCATTGAAAACTCTTCCATCCTTCCATGTCCCATTAGACAATGTTATCAATATTTGTCAAAGATCAAATCAAGACCCATTTGATTCAAGACGTCATATGCAACACAAGGGACTGAAGCAGTAGCATACATCAAAGCTTCTTTCCACTCTTTCATTTTTATTTCTTTTATTTTTATATTTTTATATAATAGAATTTTGAAGTGATGTCATGCCCTTGCTTAATCCATATAACCTCTCAAAATCAATCAAATGATGCTTTCTTTTTTTTTTTTCTTTTTATGTCTCTATTTTATTAAAACTTGGTGGTGCACTCAAATTAAACATATTTTGATTTGTGTATTGAGGTTTCTCCCCAACGTCTTCGCCACTCTGGACCACTAAAATCGATCCCACAAATTTTGGCCCATCTAGTGGGATCTGACTTCTTCTCTAAGTAGAGAATCCTAGTTAATATGGGCACATATCAAAATAAGAAAAGCTAAAAGTTGATGATTGATTAAGAGAAAGAGAAATGTCATCATCAAGTGACTCTCTTGCCCAACCCACTCTATCATCCCTGATGAAGGGTCTATGGTATGTTTGTCAACCAATAATCACCGGACAAGCAACCAAAATCTACATAAGTATATTGCAACTCCTTATTTCCCATTCAGGGGGCAAAGACCTCCCATTTAGGGGATAAATACCTCCCATTAGGGGCAAAAACTTCCCATTCATGGGGAAAAGGCTAAATCCATTTTGGGGGCAAAAAGACCAAATTATAGTGCGTTGAACCTCAATGATGAAACAGAGGTTTTATTGGCGCAAACTAGAGTATCATTCTTTCAGAGACTTTACAATAGATAAAAATTCAATTTTGACCATCTATAACTAATCTAATATGGATCAATTCCTTGTCTCCCACCCAGTGGACAAGGACCAAGTCCCCCTGGGGGCTGGGTAGAGGCAAAGGTCGAGTTCATCCATGGGGAAAAGGCCAAAATTCATCGTGGCAATTCTCGATGATAAAACGGAGAGTCCATCAGCATAAATTAAGGTATCAATCTTTCAAAGACTTAATAATAGGCAAAAGGTTAGTTTTTAACTATTTATAATCTGCCCTACCATTGATCCAGTTGCTGTTCCGTCTACCTAGTATGGATCAATTCCATACCTCCCATCCAGTAGCCAAAGATCAAGTCCATCAAGGGGGAAAGGACCAAGTCCACTAAAGGGGCAAAGGCCTAGTTTACCCCAATAGTAAATGCCAAATTTTATTATGGTGAAGCTTGATGATGAAACAGAAGATCCATTGGTATAAACTATGATATCAAACTTTCAAAGGCTAAGTAGTAGGCAAAAGTCAGTTTTGACTACCTACAACTTACCAAAGGAAGGATCAATAGGGCATTCAATTGACTTCAAGATGCCAGATCAAATTTGAAGCCAAATGCTAAATGCCTACATCCAACTTCTTGAGAATACTACAAGAGAAAGAGAAGAACAAAGGAAGGCATGGTCAATTTTCTTCGGTTAAGAAAGGAGTAACACCATCTTTTAATGATAGAGTAATTAATGGACAAGGAGAAGGTTTCCTGCACCATATTTATAGAATGGAAGAGTCAAATGGTTGCATGAGCTTTAAAAAATAAAAAAACAAAAATATTTATCCCATGATGGAATATCTAGTCAAATCAAAATTGACTAGTCAAGTATGTATTCCATCCTTCTTGAGACAAAAACAAATTTTTTTAAGAGGCACAAAATGAAGAGTTCTCTTAGTATTTAGGTAAATCACCTTATAGCTTAGAGATAAGGTCTCTAAAAAATGTAAAGATAATGTTTAAAGGTAAGGATGGTTGATGATGAAATATGATAGAGTTAGAATCCTTTCACCTCCCCCGCCCACCAACACCCTAAGTTAACTTTAGGAATACAAGCCTAAAAATATGGCGACCAATTTGCAAGTAGTTAGAACCCTATTAGTAAAGTTTCTTTAAAGATAAAAGCACTAAGATTGAAAGATAACCTCTTAGGAATCTCCTCCTAGAGGCAAAACATCATCCTAGATGAATAATGAGAAAAAAAGTCCTAAATAGATAAATCTTATATGAAAAGCCAAACCAAGAGTGGCATACTTAAAGAGTAAGAACCGATCGACATCTATGAGCCTGAAAAACTTGGGTCCTCAAAGAGGAATGAGATTGCATTTCAAAGAAGAAAAAATAATGAAAAAAATAAAAAAAAGGTAGAAGAAAATTAGAGCATGCCAAAATTAGGATGACTTACCTAACCTCATCTTGGTGTATTATCGACTAAGAAAGACTATCGAAGGAGTATCTACAAGTGTGTAAACCTTGAAAATTGAGATTGGGAGACATTTGAGATCAAAGCTAAAGTCAAAAAAGTAACTAACCAATAAAAACATGGTGAAAGTAGCGAAATTGCCAGAAAAATAGGTTCCTAAGGAAAATATTGCACTAGAAAAATGGTGTAAGGGGAGGTTAATTAGTGACCCACCATATTCTAAGACAAAATTATCCTTCAATTTCAATAGACCAAATCAAGTAGGAGGCCTTAATCAAAGATGAAAGCATATATCACTGGTTTATTAAAAGAAATCTCTAAAAAAGATTTTTTTAAAAAAATAATTACAAACATATATGCTTTGCATCATTTACTTCTTTTGACATCACCATCAAAAAGAAAAGAGAGAATATCACTTCATATGGTTACTTCTCTCAAAGCTCATGCACCAATTTGGCATTCTAGAAGATGAACTGCCGGCTTGAATTACTATAGTTCAACTAGCATCAACCTAAGCATCTTCATGCTGATTCAGCTGATCACTATATAGTATCTTGCTCTAACATGTCAATAAAATGTCCTAAAGAACTAGGCTACATCACTCCAAGTATCCATATATGCCTCATAGTCACCATTAGACCTCTTTCCGATAATGAGGCTGATCAAACATTATTAATGCCTTTTGATACACAAGCCATATGTGTTGAGCTAGCCATAACTCTCTAGACATCATAGGAAGGTGAATTCCCCCAATTAAATCTTCATTAAATCCTAAAGAAAGGAGGCATAATGTAGCCAAAATGTCCTCAAAGTCAAAAGAGTAACCTTTTCCAAGTCCCACTCAACATGACTAGTCACTTGGTGAAGACATGATCCTCAAATCAAAAGAAACTCCACCAGAACTCAAAAACAAGGGGCAAGCCAAAATTGATGAATTGACAAAAAATCAACCTTAGTTCAAGAGAAAAAAACCCATGCCATTGATCAATGCCTGATTCTTGAAGAGGTATTATGTCTAAGCCTCTAGGGCAACAATAATAGAAATTGACTATGTTTAATCTATGATGGAACATCCAACTTCTTCAAAAAGGGATGTCCGGTCAAACATACACTCCATGTTTCTCAAAACAAAACATGGACACAAAAATTCATCCATTTTTTATGGTGGTCGAGTCCATGACCCCATAACAACTCAAGACCACTCATTGTGGCAACTCAAGTCCACTTATTGTGGCAAATCAAGCCCACTTATTTGGAATCTCAAGTCCATTCATTGTGGTAACTCAAGTCCACTTATTATGGCAAATCAAGCTTACTTATTATGACAACTCAAGTTCACTCATTGTGGTAGATCAAGTCCACACTCATAGGGTAAACTAAGCCCACTTTTATATAGTAAACTAAGTTTACTTTCACGTGGTAGATCAAATCCACTCTCAGGATGTTGATGTAAAGGACGAGTGCCTAAAAAATTTTTGTTCACATCCACTCCCCTCACTGAAAAAACTTGTGAAGTGGATGCGAAGGGGACATTTCTTTGAGTCAATTTTGGCCAAAAAACTTAAATTTAATCAAAATTCAGTTAGAAAATGAGATTGAATGCCACTAGATTATGACCCAAATGTGAGTCTCATCAAATTCTACTAAAAATTAAGTTTAATTTGAACTTGAATTAATGAGAAATTTGGGTTCAAATTAAAGTGGGTTGAGTGAGCTGAATATTTGGGCCCAAAATTTATTAAATAATTGGACCAAAATAAAAAAATACAAAATCTTTGCATATAGGTCCCCAGACCAAATGCATTTTATAAATAGACTCCTGCCCAGAATTTTCTTACAAAAAGGATCTTGAATGTTTTAAATTTTATAAATAGGTATTTTTCATAGAAAAGTCTTTGAAATTCACAAAATTATGTTTTTATCAAAATTTTTAAAAAATTTGCAAATATCCCCTTGAAAATTTAATATTCAAATATGGTACAAATCTTATATCTTTTCATCAGAAAAATAAATTTCAACTGAGGAGATTACATGCCAATTACAAATTATGGAAATCTAAATCAATTACAATAATAATCCAACATATTTTCAATATAAAACCCATTAAAGATATCGAGATCTAATCATAATCACACCACATTCTAAAATCAACCAATTGAAGATTTGATTGTAGATCTCCTTGAGGCCTATAAATTGATAAAAAAGCTTGCAAAATAAAGACAGAGTGAGAGGTTAGAAGAAGAAGAGAAGGAGAATCAGTGAACCTTCATAGGAGGAGAGGAAAGGAAATCAACGAGAAGACAGTAAGAAAGGTCTGGAATTTGAACTTAGCTCTTCTTTTTTATTCTTTTCTCTCTCCTTCTCTACCTTGGGTTTTCTCCTTTGCTATCCATATAGCTTCCTGCTATTATCTTGGCATCTCACTGATGCCCCATGGGCTATGGAATACCTTAAACCAAAGAAGTTAATATCGATATCCCACGAGCTATGAAATCCTTCAAAATTAAGAGGTTAATATCGATGCCCCATGGGCCATAGAATACCTTAAACCGAAGAAATTAACATTGATGTCTCATGGACTATAAAATACTTTAAAATCAAAGAGATTAATACCAATGTCCCATAGGCTATGGAATACCTCAAATCGACAAATCAAAGGAGGTCAACATCGATGTCCCATGGGCTATGAAATTTCGGCCAAAGAGGTTTACACTAATGTTTCATGGGATATGGAATATCTCAAGATCAAGGGATCGAAAGTCATCCCCAACACTTGAAGCCATTAGAAACTCTTTCATCATGTCCCATAAGACAACACCATCAACATCTACTGAGGATCAAGTTAAGACCCATTTGAGTCAAGATGTCACATGGCCCAGTGCATAAAAGTGGGGCAACAGCACACATTAGAACTTCCTTTTCACTCTTTCATTTTCATTTCCATTTTTTTTATATTTTTTCATAATGAAATTCATTGTAAAGTGAGGGTATGCCCTTGCTTAAGCTATGCACCCTCTTAAAATTAATCAAATAATACTTTCTTCTTTTTTCTTGTGTTTCTATTTTATTAGCTAGGTTTTTTACTTTAGGAGGTTCCTAACAATCGTCAGGATAATTTACAATAGGGACATACACCTACTTAAAGTTAATATTTTAGTAACACTTGATAGCACACTCAAATTAAACACACTTTGATTTGTGTATCGAGATCACTCCCTGAGGTCTTTGCCACGTTGGACTCCTGAAATCGATCCCACACTCATGATATTCATTAGTTGATGAAGCATACCGCAAACCCTTTATCAGCAATGATAGCATGTGTTGGGCAGGAGGGCCACTTGATGATGCCATTTTCCCTTTCTCTTAATGAAAAATAAATCACTATCTTTTAGCTTTTCTTCTTTTGATATGTGCCCATATTACCTAGGTTTCTCTACGTGGACGAGAAGTCATGTCCCACCAGGTGTATCAAAATTTATGAAATCAATATTGATCACTTAGGATAGCGAAAGACCCCAAGGAGTGATCTCAAATAACAAATAAAAAAAAATTAATTTTAGTGCACAATTAGGTGTTGTAGGAACATAATTTCCAATAGATGCAAGTCTCTATTATTAATTACCTTGATAATTATTATGAATCTCCTAAAGTAAAAAATCTAACTAATAAAATTGAGACACAAAAAGGTATTATTTAATTAATTTGAAGAAAGGGATACATAGTTTAAGTAAAGGCATACCCTCGCTTTAAAATGAATTCTAATATGTAATTAAGAAAAACATAAAAATAGGAAAGAGGAAGTGGGAAATAAGCTTGATGCCTACTATTGCCCCACTTCCATGTGTTGGATCATATAGAGTCTAGTTGGAACAAATCTTGACTTGATCCATGGTAGTTGTTGGTGATACAAACTGGTGATGTCAACCTGTGGGACATGAAAAGAGAATGGGGAGTTTAAGGTATCTCCAATAGCTTGAGCATTAGTGATAGCCTCTCTTGGTTGAAGTGTTTCCTTTAGCCTAGTGGCATTGGTGATAACTTCTATTGGGGTTGGAGTATTTTCATTAGACAATAAGGCATTGGCAATAACTCCAGTAGGTTTAAGACATTTCTTTTAGCCAATAAGGTATTAACGATAATTTTATTTGGATTGGATTATTTTCATTAGCCAATAAGGAGTTGGCAATAACTCCTTGGATTCAAAGAAATTTGAAGTATTTCCATTAGTCAATAAGGTGTTGGAGATAACTTCTTTGATTTGAAGTATTTCCATGGCCAATGAGGTGTAGACAATAACTTCATTTGGTTCAAAATATTTTCATTAATCAATAAGGCGTTGGTGATAACTTCATTTGGTTTGAACTAATTTCATTAGCCAATAAGGCATTGGCAATAGCTTCCTTTGAATAAGGTGCCTAGCTAACTAATTAAGTGAGTTCAAGACTATTTTTAGTTCAACTTGCATGGTTTTAAGTGTTTTCGATAGCCAATAAGGCGTTGTGATAACTTCATTTGGTTTGAAGTGTTTTTGTTAGCAAATAAGGCATTGGTAATAATTTTATTTGGTTTGAAGTATTTCTAATAGCCAATAAGGCATTGGTGATAACGTAATTTGGGTTGAAGTGTTTTCATTAGCCAATAAGGTGTTATCAATAACTTCCTTTGAACAAAGCATCTAGTTGATTGACTAAGCGAGTTCAAGCCTATTTTTAGTTCAATTTGGTGTAAGGGAATGACTAGTGTGTTGGCTTTTTCCAATCATCTTTGACTTGATAATTGACTACCTTTCTTAGCTTGTTGTTGATTAAACTTGAGGTGTCATTGATAGCTTTGAGCTTGTTGTCAACAAACCCTGACTTGATTCTGATTAATTTCAAATCAATTTAGTTTAAAGTTTAGACTTAATTTTGATTTAAGTTTGATTTAATTCAGTTCAATATTCAAAAATTGATTTAAACTCAAGTCTGATTTGATTCAATTTAATGTTCAAAACTTGATTTTGATTCAATTCAATGGATCCTTAATGGATCTTGGACCCAAACCTTAACGGGTTCTGGATGAATCCTTAATGGATTTTGGATCTAACTTGACTAAATTTTTCTATATCCTTAATAGATCTTGGTTAATGGCTCCTTAATGGATCTAGGCCTATCTTGTCAATGGGTTTATGTTCGACCCATGTTGGAACCTTAATTGGGTTTTGTTCAGGCTTGACCTAATTTCAATTTGAATTTGAGTTTGATTTGTCTAGATTAGTATTCGTTTTGAACTTGATTGAACAAAATTAGGGTTTGATTTGAATTTGGTTTGATCCAATTAGGATTGGGCTCAAATTTAGTTCGACCAAATTAGAATTTGATTTGAACTTGATTTGATCCAATTAGGATTTAGTTTGAATTTGACTTGATTTCAAATTGACCCAATTTGAACACAATTGGGGTTGGGTCTAAACCGATTTGGTTTGGATTAACTCAATTTGGATTTTAGTCTAGTTGAATCTTGAGTTTTAGCTGATATATTTAATTAATTTACATCCATTTGGTGGTTTGTTTGAGTCAAATTGATTTAGTCTATTTATTTGCTTTAGCTAAAATAACATAGTTTTGATCTGATTTGATTAATTAATTTAATTAATTTATGTTAATTGATTTTAATTGATTTGGTTTGAGAGCCCTTAGGCTATCATAATAATCTCAGATGGGCCTACAGGCTAACCCTAAATTGTGTTAAACTTTCGACGAGCCTATAAGCATGCCTTGAGTTGATTTAGATTTTTGATGAACCCGTAGGTTGGCCTTGAGTTGATTTAGATGTTCAACAAGCCCTTAGATAGGCCTTAGTCTAAAGAGATGTTTAGCAAGCCCATGGGCTAGCCCTAGTTCGAATAAAAAATTGATGAGCCAATAGGTTGATCTTAATCTGAATAGATAATCGGTGAGTTTATAGGCTAGCCTTAGTTTGAATAGATGATTGGCGAGCCTACAGACTGGCCTTAGTTTAAATAGACATTCAGCAAGCCCATGAGCTAGCCTTAATCCAAAGAGACATTTGACGAGCCTGCAAGCTGTCTTTACTCTGAAGAGACGTTCGGCAAGCCCCATAGCTGGCCTTAGTTTAAAGAGACATTTGACTAACCTATGAGCTGGCCTTAGTTTGAATAAATGATCGATGATCTCGGGCAAGCCTTAATATAACTAAATATTCAACAAGTTTGCAGGTTAGTCTTAGTTTAAATAGATGATCGGTGAGCCCTAGATAACCTTAGTTTGAATAGATAATCGGCGAGTCTATGGGCTGACTTGAGTCCAAATAGACATTTAGCAAGCCCACGGGCTAGCCTTAGTTTGAATAAATATTTGGTGAGCTGGTAGATTGGCCTTAATCTAAATAGACATCTAGTGAGCCCACAAGCTAACTTTTGTCCAAATATAACTTTTGGATGAGCACACAGGTAAACTCTAAATCGTTGGCTTCAGGCATACAAATTGAGGCCACTCCTATTTCTCAGGAGGGGTCATCCATTTTCTATATGTGTAATTCCACTAGAGTCAATAGAGGGCACCCTTCCATAAGTTTTTGGACCGGGACATCACAAAACCTAATGGGTTGATCATTTGCCACTAGGTTACTTGATGGTGATTAGGGTGTCTAATCATTAGTATCTATGTCGACTATGTGAGTCACCAAGTGACAGGAGGCAATGGACTCAAGTGATTATCCTTGAGAGTGTTTATCTTCCTTGATCCATTTTTAGTGAAGGCGATGTAGATGACATCCTAGTCCTGAGGAGAGTTGGTGGGTGATTTCCTACCACTCCTGTAGGGTCTTTTGTAGGCCTTTGCCTTTTCAACTATCGTCCTTTCCATCTTCTCAATTTCTTCACAAAGTATGATAGTTACAGTTGACATGCTCTCTAAATTGGCAGACATAGCCTACATGCATTTGTTCAGCACTTGTATTTGTCCTTTGACATATTTCATGTTACTTATGGCTAGATCTTTCATATTATCTAGTTGTAGTTTAATCATGCCACAATCACATTCAAAGGCAAACCACTCTTTAATATAGTCGTCTTGATGACAGCATACTAGAAGTCCTATGGGAATCTCCATTTCATCAGTGTTACACTCGATGAATTCATTTGCTTGTTCCAACCTTGTGCTCTGAAGCTCATCGTCATTAGAGTGATGGGATGACTCTAGTAATTGGCTTGACTATCCAATGGAGATAATGGTAGCACACATTGCCACTAGAAGTTCATCTTCCTCATTCTTAGTGTCAAAGCCTCCAAACAATGCTCTAAGTTCATTGGGGAGGAACTCCTCAAGAGTTATTTTTCTTTGTTCTTGGACATACTCTTCCAGGGCATTGATGTACTCTTGGATGTCCAATTTCTTAACAGTATAACCCTTCAGTTGAACTAGTTTGTTCTTATTTCTATTTTTTTCAATATCTTGAGCAGGTGGGAAGCTTTCCTTATCACCATCCCAAGCTTTTCAAGGTTCTTAGTTATCTTATTTATTAGTTTTTTTAGCCTTTTAGAGATATAGACCTCCCATAGGTGCTCTTGTTTGGGTCTACATTATGCTTCCTCCACAAAAAGGAGTCCAACAAGTGGTTTGCGTTCTCAAATATAATGATGTGATTTATGTATTCAGTGTGTATTTCAAACAAGGCTGACTTTGAGAGAGTCAGCTTACCCTCTTGGTATTGCCTTTCAATCCAATCTTTGAATACAAAATAATTTTTAATGGTATGTCCCAAGATCCTGTGGTAGTGACAATAATTCAGATGATTCTTTTTGTTGGCTTCACCTCCTTTTGCATTCTGGCAATTGGAGACTAAATCTTAGAGCAACTTGAAAGATTTTACCCACTTTCTCTCTTTTAAAAGGGTATTTCTTCCTAAGTTTCTACAAGAGATCATTGGAGGGTTCTACTTCCCCATCTCCTATAAGAGTTGGTAATTTTTGAGGATTTTCTCTATTTATAGTGGGGTTTGTAGTTTTCTTCTACTTGTTTGTTGTGAATGTTGCCCTCGTATTTTTAGAGGGCTTCCCTTACTTTGTCTTATCTTTCTCTTGTTTAAAATTTTGTGAATTAGTTAAGACTAGTGGGCCAATCCTCTCAACTTCCTGACTTATACAATGAGGTCTTAGAAAGTGTGGATATAAGAAGAGCTTAAGTTAAGTGTCATCCAATCCCTCTTTATATTATCAAGGACTAGATTCACAGCCTCAAACTAACTTATGGATTGTTCCCATTGGATGCTAAGGTTTCTCCACCATGTGATTTAATTTAACACTAATTCATTATTGCACTTTGGTGTTGAGATGAGGTCTACAATAGTCACCTTATCACTAACTCCTCCAAAATTAATTCAAAAAGTTTCTTTTATTTGTGACCAAGTTTGTATGGATTCTAGTTGTAAATTGGTATACCACTCAAATGCTACCTCTATTAAGCTTGCTGAAAATTAGTGGAGTAGCAACGAGGGTTTATTACTTAAATCCCCACATAGAATCACCAAATGAGCTATATGTTATTTAGGATTACCCATGTCATTAAATTATTCAAAGCTAGGCATTATGTAGCCCATGGGATATGAAATTTGGTTGTGATAGCTAAGGTATGATTTGTCTTCATCATTTATCATCCTTGTCTTACTTCCTTATCTTGGTTGTGTAGCCACTATTCATTGCACTTGTTATTGTATGTATGTTGGCATTTCCATGTTATCAAGAATACTTGAGATTGGGATTGGTTATCCCTTGTTGATGGAGGAGGTGCTTGTGAGGGGCCTACATTTTTATGGATTTCATCTATAGGAGATGCATATTCTACCACCTCTACAACTTGAGATAGTTGTTAAGATCACTTCAACTTGTCAAGCTTTTGCCTCATTTATAACATCATTTTCATCAATTCCATGACCTTCTTCTGAGCTTCATCTTTCTCTTTTCCTTGTTGTCTCAACTATTCTTGTAGTACTTCTGTGATTATTTCCTCATTGGAGCTTCCACTTATGACCAAAGTTTCTATTAGAATATGATGGTCCATGTCTTGAGGATTAGGCATGGGTTTAGTGTGTTTTGGGTTGAGGCTAACTTCTCCTATTATTCACGTTGCCTCATTCAAAAGTACCTTACTCATGAAGTGAGTAGCTATACCTTCTCTCTGATGTGGCAGTAAGGATCAGCTCACAAGGGCCTTTCTTCCTGAATCTCTTTTTCTATAAACTTTATTTGTGCAATTGACATAGGCTTATAGTCCTTTCCAGAGTCATGATGAGAAATGACTTTGATAGCATGAATGATCTCCTTCTTTGGGGTCTCATGTTGGGATGTAGCCTTATGGTGGCTCTTGTTATTTTGCTTAGCCATTCGCCCCTTAGCCACAGTCTTAAGATAAGACTATGCCCCCTTTGACTTACTTTTACCCTTCTCTAAGCCACTTAATGGAGTGAAAGAATTAGAGGTGGGAATGGTGATGACTAACTTTGTTTGAGGGATAGGCTTCCCAAGTCTACTAAAAACTCCAACAACCTTTCCTTCGCTTGTGATAGTTTGGATCATTTCTTCTTCATCCATGCATGTGTTTGGACTTGCTTTTGGCTGCTCCTCATGGGGATTAGGGTGAAGGCAATCGAAGACTAAGGTTTTCTTTGAGCCTAACCTCTAGAAGACGGATGCCCTTTGATTAGTTTCTTTATTTCTTCTATCATCTTTTGTTCTAAGTCAAATTTCATCTTCCTAGGTGCTTGTTTGACAGGTGAAAGTTTGGGATTGATAGCCAGCTTGTGGACTATGACTTCAAGATCTACTCTAGGCATTTCCCTATAACTCCATGCAAAGCAATCAATATATTCCTTGAGAACTACTTTGAGCTGAGCTTGGCTTTGCTTTGAGAGTTGTGTATTGATAAAGGTTGGTAGGGGTCTTCTTCTAAACCTAGGTTGATTGCCATCAGTTTATCGATTATGGCTTAACCCCCATCTTTGAGTTCTAGTGGAGATTCTTTTTGTTTGAGGATCATGTCTTCACCAAGTGGTTTGTCATATTAAATGGGACTTGACCAAGATTTCTCTTTTGGTTTTGAGGGCATTTCAACTACATCATGCCCCCTTTCTTTAGGTTAAGATGAAGCTTTGCTAAGGACTTCATGCCCTTGTGATGTCTAGAGAATCATGTTGATGCATAAGAGTTGTGTGTCGAAGGCACTGAGGATGTTTGATGAACCTTATTATCGAATAAAGGTCCAATGGTGATTATAAGGCATGTATGGATACTTGAGATAATGTAGCCCACTCCTTTGATATTTTTATCTTCTCTTCCAGGAATATAAGCATGTTCTTGAGATGGATCCTATAAGTTTTTGAAGAAATGATTTTCTTCCTTTGTTTGTTAAAGTCTACAGTCGGATTTCTTGATTATTTGATGAAGATTTTCTAGAAAATATTTAGGTGTGACCATTGGCTAGCAGTTATCATCATCTTTCAGATCCTCAGTTTTTAGGATTTCATGCATGCTTGAGATATAAGGGATTGTCTTATGAAATAATATCTTCTTTTCTCTCTTATGTCATGGGAGAATATAGAAGCTTATTAATTCCTCTACAACGTTAGAGCTTGGCTCATCTAATAACTTCCCTTTGGGACTTTTGTAATAAGGAGAGTACTTTTTATTTGACCTTTATTGTTATCTTCGTCAAAAAAATAGCCACCTAGGTAGAATTATGGAGTTTCTTTATCTGAAGAGTCTGTGTCACCCCTAGATGAGGAGGATGAAAATCAAGCTAGTAATCTTCTTCTTCACTTGACTGATGAAAGCATATCCTTTATCAGCATGGGATCTTTGATAATATTTCGTGTCATCATAATGTATATCATGAACATCAAAAGGATGTACATCTCCATCAATTTGGCATTCTTCACCATCCTCAAAGTACTTGAGGCATTGATGTAAGGTTGATAGCACCACTTTATTTTCATGTAACTATAGCCTCCCTAAAAGTGTTTTATATGATGCATTCAATCACATAAAACTTAGCATTAGTCATTAATTCTCTTACTTTCATAGGTATGGTTATGGCTTCTAGAACTCTTTGACTATTCTGATTAAATCTTTAGACAGTTATAATT
Source organism: Trichopus zeylanicus subsp. travancoricus (assembly GCA_005019695.1). Lineage (NCBI taxonomy): Eukaryota > Viridiplantae > Streptophyta > Magnoliopsida > Dioscoreales > Dioscoreaceae > Trichopus > Trichopus zeylanicus. Next base: position 749,164 of record RXID01017020.1, read on the forward strand.
TTGGATGACAGGGAGCATATGTCCAAAGCTAAAACACTTAGAGTGTGAAAATTTATTAAATTGACTGAAGAGCTTGGGTCAATGAGGATGCGATTTATTTTGATCTCATCACTATTCCCTATGACATACAGTGGTTGGTTATGGTCTACCATTCCTTATAGTAGGTCATTATTTGTGAAGGTAATGGTCGGAGTCCAATGAGCATATAATGACTCCTTCATTTTGTCTTTAGAAAAATATGCTTTTTAGTCAGTTGGGTTTCAGAAGATGTGCACCAACATATCCCTAAATTCCTGTAACATTATTAGGGCATCAAACACACTTAGCATGATAGGGATCTTCTGAGATGAGCTGCTATGTTGTATTCCACCTTCTTGGGTGCAAGTTCATCTTGCAAAGACTTGACATCCTTATTCATCTGAATTTCTTTTTCCTTTTCCTTGTCCCTGGAGATATTCTTATCTCTAGGCATGCGAGCTTATCTTGGAGGTAAAATATTATTGCCTTTAAGTTGTACTTGGTTTACATTCCTCAGTTGAACTCTAGCATCTTGAGATTCACAAGACTCATTTTCAAAGTCACTACCAAGACTGATCATGTGATAGGAGGTAGTGGGTCCTTACCCCTGATTGGTAGTTTTTTGGATATCTTTGGAGGATGTAACTAGCTGATAATCATCCTATTCAATATCAAAATTAGGCACATATGGCTTCCTTGTAGAGAAATCTTTAGAGACTCTTTCGATGAACTCTTCTATTTCATCTGCTAGCATGACCTTCCTTACGAGTTTGTATTTAGGGCATTTCTTTGATTGATGTTTTGATTGGCTTGATACAAGAGTTCAATGAGCTCAAGCATTAGCTTGTTTAATGCTTTCCTAAAATGCCTGTATCTTCTTTTAGTGCTTACTAGTGTAGGGACTTCAAAAGCAATTATAAAGTTATTCTGACTCAGATATAGAGTCATATTCATTGTCTGTGTCTTATATGTATAATTCCTCCAAAGTCAATATAGGGCACTCTTCTATAGGCTCTAGGACTAGGACTTCACCCAACCTAATGGGTTGATCATTTGCTAGTAGGTTACTTGATGGTGATTGGGATGGTTGATCATTATTGACTATCTCGATTGTGTGAGTCACCATGCGACAAAAGGCAACAAACCTAGATGATTGTCCTTTAGAGTATTTATCTTTCTTAGCCCATTTTTGGGGTAGATGGCATGGATGATCGTCCCAATCTTGAGGAGGGTTGGTAGGTAATTTTTCATCATTCATATAGGTGTTTTGTATGCTTTTGCCTTTTTAGCTACTATCCTTTCCATCTTCCCAATTTCTTCACAAAGCATGGTAGTTATACTTGACATGCTCTCCATATGGGCAGCCATAGCCTGTATGCATTCATTCAACACTTGCATTTGACCCCTGATATATCTTATATTAGTTATGGCTAGATCTTTCATAGTATCTAGTTGTAGTTAATCATTCCATAATCACATTCGTGGGTGAACCACTTTTTAATATAATCATCTTGGTGACAGCCTACTAGGAGATAAGTGGAAATCTCCATTTCATTAGTGATACACTCAATGAAGTCATTTGCTTCCTCCCACCTAGTGCTTTGAACTTTGTCATTATTAGAGTAATGGGAAGACTACAATGATTAGCTTGATTGTGACCTTTTAACAATGGTAGCACACATTGCCACTAGAGGTTCCTCTTCCCCATTTTCAGTGTTAGAACCTTCAAGCAAAGCTCTAAGTTTGCAAGGAAGGAATTCCTTGAGAGTTACTTGATTTCTTTCTTCTTGGACTTATTCTTTCAGGGTATCATATACTATTGGATGATCGAGTTCTTAATCGTTTATTCCTCTAGTTGAACCAATTTCTTTTTTTTATTTTTATTGTTTTTCTTTTTGATATTTTGAGCAGGTGGGGTAGCTTGTTTTGATGAAGCTTTCTATATCACCATCCTAGTAGTTTTAGGGTTCTTAACTATCTTCTTTACTAGTTTCTTCAACATTTTAGAGATATAAATCTCCTACAGGTGCTCCTATTTGGGTGCAGTTCTTCTTCTCCAAAAAGGAGCCTAGAAAATGGCTCATGTATCTTGAACATATTAATATAATTGATGTGTTTAGTGAGTGTTGCAAATAAGGCTGACTTCGAGGGAATCAGTTTGCCCTCTCGGTATTGCTTGTCGATCCAATCCTTGAACACATAATAGTTTTCAATAGTATAACCTAAGACTCTATGGTAAGGATAATAGTTTGGGTGATCCTTTTTGTTGGCTTCATTTGGCCTCTTGCATTCTTATAATTTGAGATTTGATTTTAGAGCATCCTAGAAGATTTTGCGTATTTCTCTCTTTTAAAAGAGTATTTCTTCCGAAATTTCTATAGGAAACTATTAGATGGTTGCACTTTCCCATTTCCCCTAAGAGTTGGTAATTTCTAAGATATACCTCCATTCATGGTAGGGTTTGTACATTTCTTTTGCTTAATTATTATGAATACTACCCTCATATTTTTCGAGGCTCTCCTCACTTTATCTTATCTTTTTTTAGTTTGGACTTTTGTCAACTGGCTAATACTAGTGAGCTAATCCTTTCATACTTCTTGACATGTACAATGAGGTCTTGGAAAGTGTAGATAGAAGAAGTGCTTAAATAGGGCGCCATCTAGTTCTTCTTTATATTCTCAAGAACTAGATTTACAGTCTCAAATAGGCTTATGGATTATTCACACCTAATGCTAAGGTTTTCCACCATGTGATGTAGTCCAAAACTAATTCATTGTTGTGTTTTGGTGTTGAGATGAGATCCATAATGGTCACCTTGTCGCTAACTCCTCCAAACCTAATTTGAAAAGTTTCTTTCATTTTTGACCAAGTTTGTATGGATTTTGGTTGTAAACTGGCATATCACTCAAATTCTACCCTAGTTAAACTTGTTGAGAATTAGTGGAGTAACAGTGAGGGGTTATTGCTTAAATCCTTATACAGAGTCATGAAATGAGTTATGTACTATTCAGGGTTACCAATACCATTAAATTGTTTAAAGTTAGGTACTAAATAGCTCTCGAATATGACACTCGGTCATGATGACTAGGGTATGATTTTTTGTATCATTTATCATGCTTGTGTCACCTTTTTTTCTTAGTTTTGTTGCTACCATTTATTGTACTTGTTGTCATAATATGCTAGTAATTCTATATTGTCAGGGATCCCTGAAATTGGAGATTGGATTTCCCTTGCTAGTGGAGGAGGTGCTTATGAAGGGTCTATATTTTCATGAATCTCATCTACAGGAGGTGGGTCTTCTGCGCCTTTGCAGCTTCCTAAGATGGCTATTGTGACCACTCCAACTTATCAAGCTTTTGTCTCATTTATATCATCATCTCCATTAATTCCATGACCTTTTTCTAAACTTCATCTTTTGCTTTCTCTTGTGATCTCAACTATTCTTCCAATGCTTCTATGATCATTTTTTCATTAGAACTTTTAGTTATGACCAAGGCTTTTATCAGAACATAATGGTCCACATATTGAGGATCAAGTCTAGATTTAGTGTATTTTGGGTCAAGGCTAACTTCTCCCATCGGCCGGGTTACCTCATTCAAAAGCCTACTCATGAAGTGAGTAGCTACACCTTTTTTTTAATGTGGTAGTAAGGATTGGCTCATAAGAGTCTTTTCTTCCTAAATCTCTTTATCTATAATCTTGTTCATACAACCTTCATTTGGCACTTGGTGGGCCAAGGCACAAGCTCATAGTCCTTTCCAAAGTACTGATAATGTTTGAGTCAATTTTGTAACTCAATTTCAGTTTTGAGTTTGGTAAGAATTAAAAGTAGACTTTAAGTTTAATTCATAATGGGTGAGGGTCCAATCTAAAATAAATATGGGCTGAAATTTTGACACTAAATCGAGCCTAAATAAGTAATGGGCCCAATTTCAAATAGAAAAGGGGCTTAAAAAAGCTGAAAATACTATAGCAAATGGATGTCCGGTTCATAAACTAGATGTCTGGAATAGTCAATAGTTGGACATCTAGTTCCAACTAGACATCCACTATAGTTTGACTACATAAACACTGTTCACTATAGGACATTCGATTTAGTTGCAAATATGTAGAAATGGAAAAGAGATTCTTCTCAAAAACCATCAAAATCGATCCAATTTTTAAATAAGGAAGATATAATATCAGAGAATATCAATATGAGATTCAAATATATTATGACAAGAGAATGCCCATCAAATCTCCCAATCAAATCCCAATAATCTGAATTGGAGAATCTCTCAAACCTTATAAAAAGGGACTAGGGCACACAAATTTGGAGAGGAAAAAGGGAAGGATAGATTATTCTTGGGCAAATTTTGCATGAACTGAAGATAGATTATTCTTGGGCAAATTTTGCATGAACTGAAAATGAAGTTTTAAGAAAGATATCATCATCTATGAGGAGAGCAAGAAGTTGTTAACAAGGGATTAAAAAGATATAATATTTCATCCTCTTTTTTGTTTTTCTTTCATTATCCCCTTTTTTCTTTGCCCCCTGTGAGGTCTTGTGTCCTCGTGCTTGTTGCTACTGCTCCCCCTACTTCCTCAGTGCTTGTGGCCACTCGCATCTCGTTCTTCACCAACCACCACATGTTCTTAGTAGCCCAAGTTTGAACGATCAAATCTTAAAGAATTAGGTGTTTGAACCCCATCACGAAACTTTTTTCTATTTGTCAACATCATGGATACCTGCAGTTTAGTGATGACAAATCTCTACCAATACTAGGGCTATCCATGGCCCTCTATATGATAGTGAATCTCCACCAATAATGTGGCCACCCATAGCCCTCTATATGATGGCGGATCTCCACCAACACCACAGCCACTTGTGGCCTAGAATGCCAGCAAACCTCCACCACCATCACGACCACCCACGGTCTCATTCACCACCATCGCATCATCAAGATGATAACCTCTTGGATTGACAGTAAGAATAAGGACAATAATGAGAACAAGAACAAGAACAAGAACAAAAATAGCATAAAAAAAATAAGTCATCTTAACAAATAGTTTAGAGTCAGCTTGTAGTCTCGTCTGAAAATCAAAAGATTTAGGGCTAGCTTGTGGTCTAGCCTGATAACCAATCCGACTTAGGACTAGTCTGTGGTCTCAAACGAAAGTCAATGATTTAGGTTTAGCTTGTGGTTTAGTCAAATAACTAATCTAACTTAGGGCATGCCTATGGTCTCATTCAAAAGTCAAATGATTTAGGACCAATTTATGATCTCACCTAACAACCAATTCGATCTAGGGCCAACATGCGGCCTCGCTCAATAGTCAAACAGTTTAGTGCCAACCTATAGTCTCACTCGACAACCAATTAACTTACGGCCAACCTATAGTCTCATTGAAAAGTTAAATAATTTAGGACCAACCTGTAGCCTCACCCAATAATCAATTGACTTAGAGCTAACCTACGATCTTATTTAAAAGTCAAATGATTTACGACCAATCTGCGATCTCATCCAATAACCAATCCAACTTAGGGTAAGCTTGCGGCCTCACCCAAAAGTCAAATAGTTTACTTGCGGTCTCACTTAACAAGCAATCTGGTAGAGGGCTAGCCTATGAAAGTTAAATGGTTTAGGCCCAGTATGTAGTCTTACTCGATAGCCAATCCACTTGAAGCTAGATTGCAAGCTTGTCATAGTGTCATTATGATAGCCTGAGGGCCCTTGAACCAAATTGACTAACATAAATTGATTAAATTGAAGTGGCTTAAATTGAATCAAGATTGAACCAAAATTGAGTTTTGAATATTGCATTGAATTAATTGAAACTTGACTTAAACCAAATTCTAAACACCGAATCAAATTGGATCAAACTTGATCCAAATCAAGTTTCAAACATTAAATTCAATCAAATCAGACCTAAGTCTAGGCTAAATTCTTAACATTGAATTAAATCAAACATAAACCAAAACCAAGTCCAAATTGTAAATTAGGTTACTCTAAACCTAAGGCCAGAACATCTTATCATCTTCCATTAAGGGGTTAGTGAATCACAATTCAATCAAGTTTTAAACATCGAGTTGAATCAAATTGAATTGAGAGTGAGTTCTGATTATTGAATCTAACTCAAACTTGACCCAAATTAGTTCAGATGAAACTAGACAAGGTCAAACTAAGTCCCAATAGGTATGTTAAGCCTTCGGTGATACTCCATGGCTATGAATAATGGGTGATATTGCCATCCTAGCTCAAATCAGAGCTAGTCAAAATAGAGCTATATTGGACCAAACTGAGCCTCATTAGGCGTACTATAAGAGCCTCTGGTAGCCCTCCAAGGTTTCATAGTGGGTAATGCCATTCCAAATCAATAAATTTATCGCTTATGTCTCATTATCTATAGAAACACTTCAAAATTAATGAAGTTATCACCTATACATCATTGGCTATGGAAATACTTTAAAATCAATGAAGTTATGGCCTACGCCTCATTAGCCATGGAAACACTTCAAAATCAATGAAGTTATAGCCTATTTCTCATTGGCTATGAAAATACTTCAAAATCAACAAATTTATCGTCTATGTCTCATTGGTTATGGAAACACTTCAAAATCAATGATGTTATTGCCTATGCCTTATTGGCTATGGAAACACTTCAAAATCAATGAAGTTATCATCTATGCCTTACTGTCTATGAAAATACTTCAAAATCAATGAAGTTATTGCTTACGCCTTATTGGATATGAAAATACTTCAAAATCAATGAAGTTATGGCTTATGTCTATTTGGCTACAAAAACACTTCAAAATTAATGAAATTATCACCTATGCCTCAGTGGTTATGGAAACACTTTAAAATCAATGAAGTTATTGCTTACACCTTATTGGCTATGAAAATACTTCAAAGTCAATGAAGTTATGGCCTATGCCTCATTGGCTATGAAATCACTTCAAAATCAACGAAGTTATCACCTATGCCTTATTGGCTATGGAAACACTTTGAAATCAATGAAGTTATGGCCAACACCTCATTATCTATGGAAACACTTACAGATCAATGGAGTTATCACCAATGCCTTATTGGCTAATAAAAATATTCTAACACAAATAAACTTACCACCAATGCTTGACTGGCTAATATTAACATTTCAATCTAGGGAGTTATTTCCAAAGCTCAACAGCTATCAAAAGTACTTTAGGCTAATTCCAATAGGTTATCGGCAATGCTATCTAATGAAGTTATCACCAATGCTCAGGTTATTAGAAATACTTCACCTCTTATTCCCCTTCCATGTTCCACCAAACAATACCATCAACATCTGTTGAGGATCAAGTCAAGATTTGTCTGAGTCAGACATCACATGGTCTAGCACACAGGAGTGGTGTAGTAGCACACATCAAGAGCTTCTTCTCCAATGTTTCCTTTTTCTTTATTTCTTTCATGTCTTCTATAATCTTATGCTGAAATTTATTGTAAAGTAAGGGTATGCTTCGCTTAAGCCATTTATCTTTTCTTAAACCAATCGAATGATGCTTTTAGTTTTTCTTTTTATGTCTTTATTTTATTAGCTAAGTTTCTTGCTTTAGGAGGTGCTTTATAATTTTTGAGGTAATCAACAATAGGGACGTGTGCCTATTTTAAGTCAATATTCCCACAATACTTGATTGCACACTGAAATTAAAACAAACTTAGATTTATAAATTAAGATTGCACCCTAAGATCTTCACCATTCCCAGGCCACCAAAACCAATCCCACAAAGTTTGGCATGCCTAGTGGGACTTGACTTCTCCTCGAAGTATAGAAACCTAGCTAATACGATAGAGACAAGGTAAAATTATGACTGAAGACTAATAAATTGTGTTCTCCTTTACAGAAAAAGGTATCAAATGGCATCAATGAAGAATATCTCCACCTCGAGGTACACCATTATTCGGGAGGCAGGATCAGTTGTGCATCTACCTTAGTTAATGGTTGCCACCAAAGTAGCTGAAGTTCAATTTAAGTTTGGAACCATCTCTAAGGTTGCCAAGTTCAAGAAGGCACTTGCTACTATACCAACTGAAGTTGTTGTTATGCAAGACAAGCCTACTTCTTGCCTTCGATCAAGTGGAAAGAGGCCCAATATCATCATTCCTAATAAGAAGGGCTATTCAGGCAAAGAGCTAGAAGCCATTCCTCAACCAGCAAGAATATTAGTCTTATGGAGGCTCGGACCAAAATGAAGCTCAGTCTTTGATTGCCTTCACCCAACTCTTAACAAGAGGCAACCGAATGCAAGTCCAGATACATGTATGGATGAAGAAGAACTCATCTTGAGTATCACAAGCAAGGGAAGAGCTACTAACATTTTCAGCCAACTTGGGAAGTCTACCCCTCAAATGAAGTCAGTCATTACCATTCCCACCTCTAACTTTTTTGTTTTACTAAGCAAATTAGAAAGGGGTAAAAGCAAATTATAAGGGGTGAAGTCTTACCTTAAGATTGTAGCAAAGTGGAAAATCACTAAAAAAAATAACAAGATCCGTCATAAGGCTGCAACCTAGCATGGGAACTCACTAAAGAAGACCACCCACATTGTTTGAGTTATTTCTCATTATGATATTGGGAGGGACTGCATGCCTGCACCCCAACCAGCCAAATGCCAAAAGAAGATTGCCTGGGTGAGACTTGCTAATGAAGAAATCCAAGAGGAAAATGCCCTTGTGGATCAATCCTTACTATCACATCAAAGAGAAGGTGTGGCAGCCCGCTCCATGAGCAGGCTCTTGAATGAGGCAACCTAATTGATGGAAGAACTTAGTCTTGACCCAAAACCTAGGCTTGACTCCCAAAACATGGACCATCATATCTTAACAGAAGCATTGGTCATAACTAAAAGCTCTAATCAATAAGTGACCATAGAAGCACTATAAGAACAACTAAGATAGCAAGGAAAAGAGAAAGATGAAGCTCAAATGAAAGTCATAGAGTTGATGGAAATGATGCTACAAATGAGCCAAAAGCTTGACAATCTTAACAACTATCTCAAGTAGTAGAAATGGCAAAAGATACATCTCTCATAGATAAGATTCACAAAAATATAGGCCCTTCTAAAGCCCCTCTCTGACTAGCAAGGGATACCCAATCCCAGATTTTAGAGGTCCCTGATAAGATGAAACTACCAATATACATACAATAGCAGGTGCAATAAATTGTGGTTGCACAGTTGAGACAAGAAAATGAAATGGGTATGATAAATGATGTTGACAAATCATACCCTAGTTATCATGACTGAGTGTTGTATCCCAGAGGATATATAGTGCGTAACTTCAAGCAATTTAATTGCATGGGCAACCTTGAACAACACATAGCTCACTTTGTGACTCTTCGTGGAGATTCAAGTAATAGTCCTTCATTATTACTCCACCAATTTGTAACCAAAATCTATACAGACTTGGGCACAAATGAAAGAGGCTTTCTGAATCAAGTTTGGAGGAGTCCAATATAAAGTGGCTATTGCAAACCTCATCTCGACACTAAAGAATGGCAATGAGTCGATCTTGGACTATATCACATGCTGGAGAAACCTCAGCATTAAGTGCAAACAGCCCATGAGCTAGTTTGGGGTGCTAAACCTAGTTTTTAGCAACATAAGGGGAGAGTGGATGACACCTTACCTAAGTGCTTCTACTATCCATACTTTCCAAGACCTTATTATGCAAGTTAAGAAGTTGGAAAGGATTGGCCTACTAGTCTTACCTAGTTCACAAATTTTCAAATTAGAAAAGGACAAGGGAAAGCACAGGCAAAGTGTGGGGAACCCTCCAAAAACATAAAGGTTGCATTCACAGCAACCAAGTTGAAGAAGCCTTCGTAAACAAGGGTAATTCTCAAAAACCACCAACTCTTGGAGGAGATGGGAAAGTGGAATGATCCAATGATTTCCAACAAAGGCTCAAAAAGAAATATACTTTCAAAAGAGAGAGAGCAGTTAAAATCTTTCAAGATGCCCTAAAATTAGATCTTTGATTGCAAAAGATAGAATGAAGTCAATAAGAAAGACCACCTGAACTACTATTCTTACCACAAGATGTAGGTTCATAATATTAAAGACTACTTCATATTCAAACATTGAATCAAGAAGCAGTACCAAGAGGGCAAGCTGACTCCCTCATAGGTAGCCCTACTTGAACACCCATCGAACATATCAACCACATCACTGTGCTCAAGGAGAATGAACCACTTGTTGATTTCCTCTTCGGGGAAGAAGCATAATGTACCCCTAAACAAGGGCACTTATGAAACATCTATAGTTCAAAAAAGCTAAAGAAGTTGATGAAGGAGATGACTAGAAACCTTGAGGAGCATGGGACAATAATAAAGAAAGTCTTATTAGAGCTAACTACCTTACCTACTCGAAGCATCAAGAAGAGAAAAAATAGAAGCAAGAAGAAGGAACCAGTTCAACCGGATGAATGCAATATCAAGAAATCAGCCATCTAGGAATACATCAATGGTCTATAGGAATATGTCCAAGGAAAAAGAAGTCAAGTAACTCTCGAGGAATTCTTCTTTGTCAAACTTTGAGTGTTGCTTAAAGGCTCGAACATTGGGAATCCAAAGGATGAATTTTTCTTAATAACATATGCTACCACTTTTATTATTGAATGTCTATAATTAAGATAGCCATCAAAGTCATCCCATTATTTTGGTGACGATGAATTCCAGGACACATGGCAAAAAGAAGCAAATAGGTTTGTGGGAGATATTACTGATGAAATAAAAGATCCCATGAGCCTCCTCAAGAGTTGCTCCTAAGATGACTATCTTAGAAAGTGGTTTGCCCATGAATACGATTATGGTATGCTTAAACTAGAGCTAGATATTGTGAAGAACTAACTGCAACTAGCATGAAGTTTGTCAAGAGGCAAATGTAAATGTTGAACAAACACATGCAGGCTATAACTGCTCACATGGAAATCTTGTCAAACACAACCACCATGTTCTGTGAGGAAGTCGAGAATATGGAATAGGTGTTAGCAGAAAAGGCAAAACCACACAAAAGTCCTTACAAGGATGGTGGGGAATCACCTACCGACCCACCTTAAGATCAAACTGATTACTCGTACCACCTACTCCAGAGATGAGTCAAGAAAGCTAGGTGCTTCCTAAATGATTTGAGCATATGGCCTCTTGTCGTATAGTGACTCATACATTTGAGTTAAACACTAATAAGCAACTATCCTAGTCTCCATCAAGTGACCCATCAACAAATGCTCAACCCTCTAGGTTTAGTGAGGTTCTAGTTCTAGAGCATGTGGAAGGATGCACTTTACCAACTTTAGGGGAATTATGCATACAAGGTACAGACGATGAACATGACTCTATGTCTAAGTCAGAACAACTATATAATCATTTTGGGAAGTCTTACACCAGCAAGCACTATATGAAGAAGCAGGCATTCTTGAAATGTCCTTAAATATAAAGTATTGAAGAAGGTCATGTTAGCAGATGAAATAGAAGGGTTTATCGAAAGAGTCTCTGAAGATCTCTCTACAAGAAATCCTCATGTACCTAATTCTAATATTGAGTGGGATGATTTTTAGTTATCACATCCTCCAAAGATATCCAAGGGGCTATTGACTGGGAGCAAGGGTTCACTACCTCCTACCACATAATTAGCCTCAATAGTGATTTCGAAGATGAACATTATTGGTCTCATGATGTCATATTTCAACTGAGAAGAATAAACCAGGTACAACTCCAAGGTGGAAAGGTGTTACCCCCAAGACAAACTTCAATACCTAAGGATAGGAACATCCCCAAGGACGAGAAAAAGGAAATTCAGATAAACAAAGATATCGAGCCTTCACAAACTAAACCTACACTCAAGAAGGTGGAATACAATATAGCATCCCACCTTAAGAAAATCCTTGCTATGCTATGTGTGTTTGATGCACTAATGATGTCACAAGAACTCAGGGATATGCTAGTGTATATCTTACATAATCTAGCCAACTGCCAAATATACTTTATTGAAGAGAATATGAAGGAGTCTTTATATGCACATCAAACTCCTACCATCACTTTCACAAATGATGACCAATTACTAGGAATAACATACCACAATAGACCATTGTATGTCATAGGGAGTAATAAAGGGATCAAGATCAATGGCATCTTGATTGACCTAGGTTCTTTAGTCAATTTGATGACTCTTCGAACTCAAAGAGCTCTAACTCTAGGTGTGTATCACCTATCATCCTAGATTATAACCATCCAAGGATTTAATCATAGTAGCCAAAGAGCTCTAAGAGTCATAACCATGCCTCTAAAAGTAGATGAGTTGATGGCAGATGCTATGTTCGATGTAATCTATACCGATGCGTCATACAAAGCACTACTAGGGAGGCCGTAGCTATATAAAAACAAAGTGGTGCCATCAGCACTGCATCAATGCCTCAAGTACTTTAAGGATGGATAAGAATACTGAATTGATAGAGATGCACATCCTTTTGATGTTCATGAAGTGCATCATATGATACAAAATACTATTAGAGGTCCCATGTGCATAAAGAATCTACTTCCATCAATTAAGTAAAATAAAAATATTATTAACATAATTTTTGCTCCTCTTTACGTAGGAAGTGACTCTAACCTAAATTCCTCAGATGAAGAAGCCTCGCAAGTCTACCGAGCCGGTTGTACTTCTGACAAAAATGACAATAAGAGAAAAAAAAAGCTCTCCTTATTACTAGAGTTCCAAAAGACTTATTGAAGTTGTTAGATGAGTTGAGCATTAATATTATGGAAGAATTAATTGTTTGAGGTAAATTTTTTACCACAATCAAATTTGATTAAAATATAATTAAAATAAAGACTTATATGCCATTAAATTATGACTCAAATATGGGTCTCAGTTAGATTTAAATCATATTCGAGTTTGACCAAAAATCGAGCTCAAATCATTGGGATATTCAGGCTGTAGATAGGCCTAATCCAAATGGGGTGAATGGGTTGGGTTTTTAGGCCAGAATTGGGCCCAAAACTCATCCAAAACCTGGGCTAAATAATAAAATACAAAAATTTTAGAAATAAAACCCTAAATTAAATAAATCCTCATAAATAGGTCCATAGAACAAGAATTTTGTAGAAAAATCCAATAAAATCCAAAAATTATAAATCAATCCTACAAAATTTAGGATTTACAAATATATCCCTCAATGGATCGATAATTATGATTTAATCACCATGAAATCCAGGGTTTGTGAATAAACCCTCAAAAATTCTTTATTTACGAATAAATCCCTCCAAAATTCAAAATTTATAAATAAACCCCTCCAAAATTCTTTATCTATAAATAAGCCCCTAGAATTTTTTTTTTTGTAAATAAATCCCTCAAAAAATTTTATTTGTAGATAAGTCCAAATTTTATTCAAAAAGGATATTGGAAGTTTCAAAACTTTATAACCAAGTTCTTTTGTAAAAAAAAAGTCCTAAAAATCATAAAATTATAATTTAATCTAAATTTTTGAAAATAATTGCAAATAGGCCCTCTATAATTTTAGTATTTGAGATAAGTATAAACTTTCAAATTTTATCATCTACAACAAATAGACTAATCCATATCTCTCTACAAGTTCAACCAAATTTCAGATAAGCATATCCATATTCGTTTACATCCACATCCATCATTTAAAATTCAAACAAAAAAAAATCATTTCCAAGCTAGCTCTATCTCTTCAAGCCCTATAAAAACTTGTAGAACTTGCAAATTAGGAAACAAAAAGAGATCAGAGACAAAAGTGAGCAGAGATCAGAGCATCATAACAAGAGAGGATTGGAAGGCCATCATCAAATAAGTTTATCAACAAGAATCAAAGACTAAAGAGGTAAAGTTTCAAATTTAGCTTCGTACTCTTTTTCTTTCTTCCCTCTACTTGTTTTTCTCCTCTCTTATAGGACCACCTTGCAACCACTGCCCGCTACCACCCCTTCTTCCTGATGAGCTTCAACTCTTCTCCACTGCACCATGGCCAATGGTGTTGCTGCTTGCTCTCCCTAGCAACAATGATTGCCCTGAACCCAAGATATCAAGGTCCTCTTAGGGCTAGACTAGTCCCTCACCCTGCATTATCCTCATCATGATGCCCTCTTGTTTCTTGGCATTAGTATCTTGTGGCTTGGAGCTAATTTCCCATGATGAAGCACCTCCCTTCCTAGCCACATCAACCATCTCTAGGAGACACTTGATGAGCCTCCTCCCACAACCACTAACAACCCTAACTTCATCGACCAGGATGACACCAAAGTGCCTCCAGCCAGCCATGAACCTATTGGAAAACCTACAAGCAGCTATAGCCACCTCTTGGTGGCTACTGCCACATCATAGCCGAGCTGCACACCTTGATGGGTCCTTGCAGGACTGTGCTTCGCTCGACCTGCCCTATGGGTGGAGGAGAATCATAGCTTCTACTCCTAGCTTGTTGCAAAGCCAGATCTAGCTAGAAAGAAGGAGGCAGAGTGCCTCCTTGCACCCCACACCCAAGGCCAACTAGATCCGATAGTCCCCAATCGAATTCAGCTAAAGAAAAGGCTGGGCTATTCTCAGCACAGTCATGAGAAGACAAGTAAAAGAGGCTTCAACACAAGGTTGAAGAAGAAGCCAAAAAGAATATAAAAAAAATAAAAACAAGCTTGTCTAGCAAAAAAAAAGAAAAAGAGAAAAATTAGGCCAAAATAGAGGAATAGAGTTTTGGGTTTGAGAAAGGAAAATAATAATAATAAATATAAAAAATTATTGTTATGAAAAAGAAGAAAAAAATAAAATACAGCAAAAAATAAAAAAAGAAGAATTCTCAATATTGCAGCCACCTATGTTTTTTGACGTGACGATGGAACTCAACCAACACTACAACCCTCAGTAATGAAGATGGTGAATTCATAATCTCTCAAAGATGACAATGAAGATGGTAGACTCTTGATCTCACTGTGGACACTTGCAATCCCTTGAAAATGGTGATGAAGATGCCAAATTCATAACTCTGCTGTGGCTACCCATGGTCCCTCGAAGATGGTGGATCCCCATCAACAAAGCTAGCCTCCGAGCTCGCACTTAGCCAGTCTTTGGGCTCGCAACCAAGCCAGCCTTCGAGCTCACACTCAACCAACTTTTGGCCTCGCACTAAGCTAGCCTTCGGACTAACACTTAACGAGTTTTTGGTCTCGCACAAAGCCAACCTTTGGGCTCACACTCAACCAGCTTTCGAGCTCGCCCTCAGCTAGCCTTCAGGCTCTCATCCAACCAATTTTTGAGTATAGCCAGCCTTCTGGCTCTCATCTGAACCAATCTTTGGGCTTGCACTCATCTAGCCTTTGGGTTTTCATCTAAGCTAGCCTTCAAGCTCACACTCAGCTAGCCTTCAGGCTCACATCTAAGTTAGCTTTTAGGCTTGCATCTAACCCAACCTTTGGCCTCCCATCCATGATAGCCTTCGGGCTCACACTCAACCAACCTTCAGGCTCACACTCAGATAGCCTTCGAGCTTGCACTAAGCTGCCCTTCAGGCTCACACCCAATTAGCCCTCAAAATTGCACTTTGCTATCCTTTGGGTTCGCATATTAGCTATCATTTGGGCTCTCACTCAGCCAACCTTCAGGCTCGCACCTCATCCAGTCTTTAGTCTCACATCTAAGCCAGTCTTTAGACTAAGCTAACTTTCAAGCTCGCGAACTACGAAAACCTTTGGGTTCACATTTAAACCCGGGCTATTAGTCCATCTGAAATTATCATAGACAACTAAGGACCCTCAAGTCAAATTAATTAATGTGAAGTAACTTAATCAAAATAAATGGACAAAGGGCAAGCTAGCTCAAATAGACTTAAATTAGTCAAATAAATAGACTAAAATCCAAACTAAACTGAACTCCAGAAAATCCAAATTGTTAATATGAACACAAATACAACCCTAATCAGACTCAAAATGGGTTTATTTAAAATCAAATTGAGTTGAAATTAAATCCAATCAGGATTAAATTAAGCTCAAGTCAAATCCTAATTAGGTTAAATCAAGTCCAAACTAAAAGGACAAACTTAAAGTCAAACCAAAATCAAGCTAGACTAAGCTTGAACGAAAACCAAATTGAACTAAATTGACTTGAACTTGAACTGAAGTCCATCAAGATGTAGACCTGAACTCAATAAAGATCTAACATTAGGTCGAATTTGACTCATGTTAAATAAACTCAAACTTAGACCTGAATTAAATAGGGTCAAACTTAGTTCAGCAGGGTGTGCTAAACCCTTGAAAATACTCCAAGGCTATGAACAAATAATGATGTTACCACCTTAACCTGAACCAAAATTAGTTTGAATAAAAACTAATTAAGGTCAAGCTGAGTGTCTCTAGGTGCGCTATAAGAGCAATTAGCAATATTTCAAAGCTATATCCAACTCCAAAAGTCATTGGTGAACCTATCAAACTAAATAAGCTAATTGCCAACATTCTCAAAGTTTTTTACCACACTTCAAAGCTAGTCAACCCCATAAGCCATTGATGATACATCTTTAATGCTATACCCAACTCCATAAGCATTTGGTGATGCTACAAATCAAAAGAAGTTAATTGCCAACATGCTCCAAGTTATTGGCTATACTTTAAAGCTATACTCAACATCAGAAGTTGTTGGTGATGTTGTTAAACCAAAGAAGTTAATCACTAACACACTCAAAGCTATTGGCCACACTTCTAGGCAACCCCACAATCAGTTGATGATGTACCCTCAAGCTAGTCAACCTCAGAAGCAGTTGACGATATGCTTTTCGAGCTAGCCTACCCTAGAATTAGTTGGTGACTCACACTTCAAGCTAGTCAATCTTAGAAGCAATTGATGATGTGTCCTTTCACGCTAGCCAACCCCAGAAGAAATTGGTGACACACTTTTTCAAGCTAGCCAACCCCAAAATCAGTTGGTGACATGTTCTTTCAAGCTAGTTAACACTAAAAGCAGTTGATGATGCAATTATCAAAACTATACACAACCTTATAAGCTATTGGTTATGCTACCAAGGCCAAAGAAGTTACCCCCATGCCTTATCGGCTATGGAAATACTTTAGCCCAAAAGAAGTTATTACCTATGCCTTATTGGCTATGGAAACATTTCAACCAAAAAGAAGTTATCGGCTGTGCCTTATCAGCTATGAAAACACTTCAAAGACTAAAGAAGTCATCACCTATGTCTTACCAGCTATGGAAACACTTCAACTCAAAAGAGGTTATTGCCTAGGAATTGTCAGCTATGGAAATACTTTGAAATCAAAGAAATTATCACCTATGTCTTATTGGCTATGGAAACACTTCAAGGTCAATGAAGTTTTTGCCTACGGCTTCTTGTTTATGAACATACTTTAAAAACCAAAGAAGTTATTACCTACACCTTGTTGGATACAAAACACTTTGAGGTCAATGAAGTTATCGCTAATGCCTTTTTGGCTAATGGAAATACTCCAACCCAACTAGAGTTATCACCTATGCCTTATCGGCTTACGAAAACACTCCAAACCAAAGAAGTTATCGCCGACACCCTATTAGCTAATGGAAATACTTCAGATCTCAAAGTTATTATTGATGCTCAAAGCTATTGAAAATAGTTCAAAATTCTCCCATTTTTCTTCTACGGTTTGGGTTGGACACCACGTGGTCGCAAGGGAAGCGGGGCAATAGTGCACACCAAAGCTTCTACTTCACTCTTTCTCTTTCTCTATTTCTTTCATATTTTCTATAATTCTATGTTGAAATTTATTGTAAAGTGAGAACATACCATTGCTTAAGCCATGCACCATCTTTTTTAAATTAATTAAATGCTTTCTTCTTTTCTTTCTTATCTCTATTTTTATCAACTAGGTTTCTTGCTTTAGGTGGTTCCTGACAATTGTTGGAGTAATTAACAATAGGAGTTTATGCTTGTTGGAAGTTATATTCCCATAATACCTGAGAGTACATTTTAAATTAAAATAAATTTTGATTTGTGATTAGAAATTATTTCTCGGGGTTTCTGCTATCTCGTGTGGTCAACTTCGATCCTACATTAATGACTTTTACATTTTTTTTGATGGCACAAAGGAGAAAAGAAAATTCTATTTTACAAGGGAATCCCTAGTGCCCCAAGCAAACATGAAATCTTGGGAACAAAGGATCCAATAGATAATGGTGACCATCAGCTAATAGTCATACCTAAATATTTTTCATTCTAGCTTCATTAAATAATCAAGAAATCTGGTTGTGAATATCCACAAACAAAGAAAGAGAATTATTTCTTTAAGAATCTATAGGATCCACCCCATGGATGTGCTTACATTCCTGGGAGAGGAAATAGGAACACCAGGGGATTGGGGTATATCACTCCTAGCATCCACACATTTCTCATGGTCATCATTGGACCTCTATTCAGTTTCTAGGATGACCAAATAGCATCAACACCCTCAGACACATGCACTATGATAGACATAACTCTTCAGACATCACAGGAATGTGACATCCTTAGTGAAATTCCATAAGGACCAGAAGATAGGGGACATGATGTAGTCAAAACACCTTCAGACAAATCTTCATTGTATCTCACTCTGCTTGATGAACCACATGGTAAGGGAATGAACCTTAAACCAAAAGAAGCTCCATTAGAGCTTGAAGACAAAGGGACAACCCATAGTCGATGAACTGATGGAAATTAATTGAGTCTCATAAGAGGACCCTAAGCCAACCTTCATTAGCAATTAGCTCTTAGAGGAAAGCCAAACTTAACTTAAAATAGCCCTCCAAGAGTACATCGATTGCTT
Source organism: Trichopus zeylanicus subsp. travancoricus (assembly GCA_005019695.1). Taxonomy (NCBI): domain Eukaryota; kingdom Viridiplantae; phylum Streptophyta; class Magnoliopsida; order Dioscoreales; family Dioscoreaceae; genus Trichopus; species Trichopus zeylanicus. The sequence continues at coordinate 767,986 of RXID01017020.1, forward strand.
TGCATGGAGCTATAAGGAGATGCTTGGGCTAGATCCTAAAGTTACAGTCCATAAGTTGGCCAACAATCCCAAGCTTTCGCCTATCAAATAAGCACCTACAAAGATGAAACTTGACCTAGAACAAAAGGTGATAGAAGAAATGAAGAAACTGATTGAAGCAGGCTTCATCAGAGAAAAAAAGTACCCAAATTATGTAGCAAGAATTATGCTAGTTAAGATGAATAATGACCAAATTTGCATCTGTATGGACTGCAAGGACTTGAATAAAGCATGCCCGAAGGATGATTTTCTATTACCAATAATGTAAATCATGATTGAAAACATGGTTGACTTTGAAAAATTCTCCTTTATGGATGGTTTTTTAGGGTACAACCTAATAAAAATGTACCCTAATAATGAGAAGCATACAACCTTTAGAATAATAATTGGTATTTACTGCTATAGGATGATGCCCTTTAGGCTCAAGAATTCAGGTGCCATTTATCAAAGGGCCATGACCCAAATTTTTAATGACCTCATACACCAAGTAGTGGAATACTATGTGGATGACTCATGACCTAAGAGTGGTATTCAACTCTAACTTAAAAATGAATCCTATGAAATGTGCCTTTGAGGTATCATCTAGGAAGCTTCTTGGATTCATTGCCAAATACCAAGGAATTGAAATTGATCCATCTAAAATCAAAGAAATCTTGGACATGCTACCACCCAACAACCTAAAGTAGTTGAGGTTATTCTAAGGTCGACTTGCATACATAAGAAGATTTATCTCAAACCTCTCTAGGAGATGTAAGCCTTTCTCTAAATTAATGAAGAAGGACATCCCATTCGTTTGGAATTAAGAATGCCAATAAGCCTTTGAAGAGATCAAGTAATATCTCCTAAAGTGACCAATCTTGGTAGCATCTGTGCTTGACAAACCCTTGATCCTCTACACGATCACAATGGAAGGGTCTTTGGGTACTTCTCACCTAGAATAATAAAGAGGGTAAAGAAAACACACTCTACAATCTAAGTAGAATGCTAGGAGGGGAAGAAAGCAACTACTCTCCTATCAAAAAGCATTATTTGGCACTCATATTTGCAATTGCAAAGCTAAGATATTATTTTTTTTCTCATTAAGTCATTTTAATATCAAAGATTGATCTATAAACTACCTATGCCTATACTCATTGGAAGGCTAGCAAAGTGGGCTCTAATCCTTATAAAATATAATATCAAGTTCACTCCCCAAAGGGCAGTTAAAGGGAAAGCCCTTACTAATTTTCTCGTAGCTCATCCAGTGCTGGATGATTCTCCATTAAGTTGTGAATTCCCTAATAAAAAGATCCTTTTGATCGAAGAAGGATAACCCCACTGCAAGTTATAATTTGATGGTGCATCATCCATTAACTAGAAATCAGGCCAAAGCTTCCATAAATTAAAATAAGCATTGGACTCATTTATGTCACTCTAAATAGGGGCATTTTATGATATTTATATTCCCTCTTAAAACCATGTACAAGAAATAAAGCTAAATATGAAGTCCTAATTGCACGGCTAGAAATAACTCTTAATATTGGAATATCTCATCTACATATTTTTAATAATTCATAATTGGTCATCAATCAAATCCTAGGTGAATATAAAGTCCATAAAGTTGAACTTCTAAAATATCATGAAAAAGTTCAAGAACTCATGAGACAAATCCCACATATTCAAATAACTAAGGTTCCCCAGTCTATCAATATGGAAGCTAATTCATTTGCCACGTTAGCCAAGGCATTGACCAATCCCAACCAAGTAGAGGTTCTGATCATAGTCCATAATAAATAGGTGATAAGCTCAGTCTTCAGTATCAAGCACAAAAAGACTAAATCTGAACTGATAGAAGAGGCTACAAATTAGAGAATACTATTTATCAACTACCTCAAAGGAGGGGAACTCCCAGAAGATAAATTAACATGGACACAATTTAGAAAGAGTGTCGCGTGCTTTCTGCTTATCAATGATACTCTTTATAGAAGGTATTTTGATCAATTAATTTTGCACTGTCCCTTAGACAAAAAAAGCCAAAGAAGTCATGCATGAAGTGCATTCTGGGGTATGTGGGGCTCATCAATCAGACCCAAAAATGATAATAAAGATTAAGCATATGGACTACTATTGAACCATGATGGTGAGGGATTACATCAAATATGCAAAAAAATGTCATCTGTGCCAAATTTACGAGGACTTTATTCATCAACACCCAAATCTTTGACATCTGATACTATTCTCATGGCCATTCAAGGTATGGGGTATAGACATCATTGGTCCAATTGAACCATCTTCTTTCAAAGGTCATTGCTTCATACTAGTAGAGAATGATTATTTCTCTCGGTGGGCCAAGGTAAGTCCATTAAACAAAGGTAAAAGTGGATATTATTATTCACTTATTTTGAGAAAACATCCTATATTGATTTTGTACCTCTCTAAGGATCATTTCTAATAATGGAGAAAAAAATACTTCAAAATTTTCAAAGTAAGGCAATTTGCACATTTTCACAATATAGATTGGAGATATTTATCAATCTACAATACAAAGGAAAATGGTCTCATTGAGACATGCAACAAGACCCTCTCTAAGATATTGGAGAAAGTTGTCTCTAGGAACAAAATAGACTCGCACCAAATGCTTCCTGAAACATTATGGGCTTATCGTACCATATATCAAACCCCTACACAATCAACATCGTACACATTGGTGTTTGGGATTTAGGTAGTCTTGCTACTAGAAGTGCAAACTCCCTCTCTATGGATTGCCTTGTAGGAAGAAATCACAAAAAAAGACAATGTTCATCTTTAGCTTAACGAGCTAGACTCCTTGGATGAGATAAGGCTTGTAGCTCAACAAATCCTAGAAATGTGTCAAGCACAAATATTCAGGGCCTATAACAAGATGACTCGACTCAAATCCTTTCAGAAAGAAGAAATGGTCTTAGTCCTAAGAAGACCCATAATCCCAAATTGAAATAAGAAAGTCAAAATTTTAGCCTAATTAGGAAGGCCCTTATATTGTTGAAAGGATATTGAAGGAGGATCATACCAACTAATTGATGATTAAGGGAAAAGGCTTATGCCACCAATCAATGCCTGATTTCTCAAGAGGTACTATGCTCGATCCTCTATGGGAAACAACAACAATAATGAAAAATGTCTATGTTTTGTCTGTGACAAAACATCCGACTTCCTCAAAAGGGTATGTCTAGTCAAACATGCAACTCTATGTTTCTCGAGACAAAATATGGACACAAAATCCTATCCAATTTATGTGACGATTGAGCCTACACCCCCATCAAAGTCTGCCATTTGTGGCAAATTAAGTCCACTCCATGTGGCAAATTAAGCCCACTCCTTGAAGCAATAAAGTCCACTCTTCTTGTGGCAAGTTGAGTCCACTTCTTATGGTAGCTCAAATCCACTCCTTGTGGCAAATGAAACCCACTTATTGTGGCATCTGAAGTCCATTTATTATGACAAATTAAATCCACTTTTGTGGCAAACCAAATCCACTTCTTGTGGCAAACCAAATTCACTCATTGTGGAAACTCAAGGTCACTCATTATGGTAAATTAGGATAACTCATTGTGGTAACCTAAATCCACTCATTTTGGCAACTAAAGCCTACTTCCATGTGGTAGTTCAAATCCACTCTTAGGATGTTGGCATAAGGGGCAAGTGCCTAAATATTTTCATCCACATTTACTCCTCTCACTAAAAAACTAGTAAAGTGAATGCAAAGGGGGCATTTGTTTGAGTCAATTTTGTATCCCAATTTTAGTTTTTAATTTGGTAAGAATTAAAAGTAGACTGTAAGTTTAATTCATGATGGGTGAGGGTCCAATCTGAAATAAATGTGGGCCAAAAATTTGACACTAAATCAAGCCCAAATAAGTAGTTGGCCCAATTTGAAATAGAAAAGGGGCTTTAAAAAGTTGAAATTACTATAGCAAATGGACATCTGGTTTATAAACTGAATGTCCAATACAATCAATAGTCAGACATCTAATTCCAACTAGATGTCCAATATAGCTTTACTACATGAATACTATTCACTATCAAAGATCCAATTCCCAACTGGACGTCTAGTTTAGTCATGAATCTGCAAAAAACAAAAATGAGATTCTCTTCAAAATCCATCAAAATTAGTCCAATTTTCGGTAAAGAAAGGTATAATCTTGAAGAATATCAATCTGAGATTCAAATATAGGGTTTATACAAGAGAATATGTATCAAATCTCCTAATCAAATCACAATAACCTAAATTGGAGATCCTTTCAAAGCCCTAAGAAAAGGGGACTAGGGCACACGAATTTGGGGAGAAAAAGAGGACAAAAAAGGGAAGGATAGACAATCCTTGGGAAATTTTTGTATGAATTAAAGAAGAAGTTTCAATGAAGATCCTATCATCTAGGAGGAGATCAAGAAAGTGTCAACAAAGGATTGAAAAGATGTAAGATTTCATCCCCTTCTTTGTCTTCTCTTTCATTATCCCCTTTGCTCTTTGCCTCCAGTGAGGTCTTTATATTCTTGCACTTATTGTTGCTTCTCCCCCCACTACCTCAAAGCTTGCAGTCACTTGCGATCTCGTTCTCCACCCACCACTACATTTCTTAGTAGCCCAAGTTCAAATGATCAAATTTGAAAGAATTGAGTGTCTAAACCCCATCATGGGACTTTCTTCTATTTGTCAACACCGTGGCTACCTTCATGATGATGGATCTCCACCAACACCATGACCCTCCATATGATGATGGATCTCTACCAACACTGTAGCCATTTGTGGCCTTCTGTATGATAATGGATCTCTACTAACACCGTGGCCATTCATAGCCCTCTATATGACAGTGGATCTCCATGAACACCATAGGCACCTGTGGCTTTCTATATGATGGCAGATCTCATCCAACACTAGGCCTAGAATGTCAGTGAACCTCCATCACCATCTCGGCCACCCGTGGCCTCGTTCATTAACATGGTGTCATCAATGACGAGAACCTCTTGGATTGACACCAAGAATAAGAACAAAAATAAGAACAAGAACAAGAATAAGAACAAAAATAAAAGCAAACAACAACAACAACAACAATAACAATAATAACAATAATAAATAATATCTAAACAAATGGTTTAGCGTTAGCCTACTGTCTCGCCTAACAACCAATCTAATTTAGGGCCAACATGCTATCTCGTCTAATAGTTAAATAATTTAGGACCGGTCTGTAATCTCGTCTGACAGTAATTAGACAAAGGGCTATCCTATAGTATCACCCAAAAGTCAAATGATTTAGGGCTAGCCTATAGTATCACCCGATAATCAATCCGATGTATGGTCAACCTGTGGTCTCACCCAAAAATCAAATAGTTTAGGACTAGTTTGTGATGTCATCCTATAATCAATCTGACTTAAGGCTAGCCTGCAGTCTCACCTGAAAGTTAAAAGATTTAGGGCCAGCCTGTAGTCTCACCTGAAAGTTAAAAGATTTAGGGCCATCCTACAGTCTTGCCTGAAAATTAAATAGTTTAGGACCAGCCTATGGTCTCTCTCGACAACCAATCTGACTTAGGAGTAGCCTACGATTTCACCCAAAAATTAAATGGTTTAGGATCAGCCTACAGTCTCACCTGTTAATCAATTTGACTTAGAACCAGTCTACGATCTTACTCAATAGCTAATCCTAATTAGAGCTAGCTTGCGAGCTCCCCATAATGTCATTATGATAGTTCGAGGACCCTTGAACCAAATTAACTAATACAAATTGATTAAATTGAAGTGGCTTAAAGTGAATCATACTCAAACCAAAATCAAGATTTAAACATTAAACTGAGTCAAATCAAACTTGACCCAAACCAAATTCTAAATATCAAATTGAACCAGATCAAACTTGATCCAAATTAAGCTTCAAACATCAAATTAAATCAAATCAAACCTAAGTCTAAGTCAAATTCATGACATTGAATTAAATTAGACTTAAATTAAAATCAAGTCTAAATTTCAAATTGGTTCAAATTGAACCCAAGATTGGAACATCTCATCATCTTCTTAAAGGGGTTAGCAAATTGCAATTCAATCAAATTTTGAGCATCAAATTGAATTAAATAGAATTAAGATCAAGTTCTAAATGTTGGACCTAATCGGAACCCAACCTAGATTAGCTCAGATGAAATTGGATAGGATCAAACTAAGTCTCACTAGGTATGTTAAGCCTTTAGTGACACTCCAAGATTATGAACAATGGGTGATATTGCCATTATAACTCGAATTAGAGCTCGTCCAAATAGAGTTAGACTGGGTCAAACTGAGTTCCAATGGGTATGCTATAAAAGCCTTTGGCAACACTCCAAGGTTTGCCCCAACTCCACGAGCAGTGGGTAATGCTACACCAAATCAAGGAAATAATCCCCTATCCCTCATTGGCTATGAAAATACTTTAAAATCAATGATGTTATCATCTATGCCTCATTGGTTTTGGAAATACTTCAAAATTAATGAAGTTATGGCCTATGCCTGATTGGCTATAAAAATATTTCAAAATCAATGAAGTTATGACTTATACCTCATTGACTATAGAAACATTTCAAAATCAATAAAGTTATGGCCTATGCCTCATTGGTTATGGAAATACTTCAAAATTAATGAAGTTATTACCTATGCCTCATTGGCTATGAAAATACTTTAAAATCAATGAACTTATCACCTATGTCTCATTTACTATGAAAATATTTCAAAATCAATGAAGTTATAGCCTACACCTCATTAGCTATGAAAATACTTCAAAATCAATAAAATTATTGCTATATGCCTTATTGGTTATAGAAACACTTCAAAATCAATGAGGTTATCCACTATACCTCATTGACTTTGGAAATATTTCAAAGTCAACAAAGTTATGGCCTACACCTCATTGGCTATAGAAATACTTCAAAGTCAATGAAGTTACGACCTTTGCCTCATTAGTTATGAAAATATTTTAGAGTCAATGAAGTTATGACCTACATCTCACTGGCTATGAAAATACTTCAAAATCAATAAAGTTATGGCCTGTGCCTCATTGGCTATGGAAATATTTCAAAATCAATGAAATTATGGCTTATGCCTCATTGGCTATGGAAACACTTCAAAATCAATAAAGTTACTACCTATGACTCATTGGCTATGGAAACACTTCAAAATCAATAAAGTTACTACCTATGACTCATTGGCTATGGAAATACTTCAAAATCAATGAAGTTATTACCTATGCCTCATTGGTTATGAAAATACTTCAAAGTCAATAAAGTTATGGCCTACACCTCATTAGCTATAGAAATACTTCAAAATAAATAAAGTTATCACCTACACCTTATTGACTCTGGAAACACTTCGAAATCAATGAAGTTATAGAATATGCCACATTAGCTATGGAAATATTTCAAGATCAAGAAAGTTATCATCAAAGCTCAACAACTATCAGAAGCACTTCAGGCTAATCCCAACAAGTTATTGGCAACACCATCCAATGAAGTTATCACCAATGCTCAGGCTATTGGATGCACTTCACCCCACATTCCATTTCTATGTCCCACCAAACAATACCATCAACATCTGCCAAGGATCAAATCAAGACCCATCCAAGTTAGACATCACATGGTCCAATGCACCAGAGTGGTGTAGCAGCATATATCAAGAGCTTCTTTTCCACTCTTTTCTTTTTTGTTATTTCTTTCATATCTTCTACAATTCCATGTTGAAATTCATTATAAAGAGAGAAAATGCCCTTGCTTAGGCCGTGTATCATTTTTCAAACAAATCAAATGATGCTTTCTACTTTTCTTTTTGTGTCTCTATTTTATTAGCTAGCTTTTTTGCTTTAGAAGGTTCCTGACAATTGTTGGGGTAATTAACAATAGGAGCTTGTACTTATTGGAAGTCAATGCTCCTACAATACCTGATAGCTATTGAGATTAAAAAAAACTTTGATTTGTGCATTAAGGTCATTCTCAAGGGGCTCCACCACTCTCGAGCCACCAAAACCAATCCCACATATGAGAAATGACTTGGATAGTATGGGTGGTCTCCCTTCTTGGAGTCTTATGCTTGGTTGTAGTCTTATGGTGGCACTTGTTATTTTTTTTAGTTATTAGCCCTTTAGCTACAACATTGAGGTAAGATTGTACTCCTTTGACTTACTTTTACCATTCTCCAAAATATTTAATGGGGTAAAAGAATTAGAGGTGGGAATAGTGATGACTAATTTCATTCGAAAGGCAGTCTTCCCCAATAGGCTAAAAATTTCAGTAGCCTTTTCTTTGCTTGTGATTGTTAGGATAGATTCTTCTTTATTCGTGCATATGTTCTGACTTACTTTTGGTTGTTCCTCCTAGGGACTCAAGCGAAGGCGATTGAAGATTAAACTTTGCTTTGTGCCTAATATCTGAAAGATGGATGCCTTTGCCAGTTGAGGCATATATTTTGGTTCTTCATCAAATTGATTCTTCTTATTGGGATTGATGACATTGGATCTCTTTCCCATTGATGGAAGGTGAGAAGTGAATTCATCTTGTATGACTGTAATATTATTTGGCTAACTAGCAAGTGCCCTCCTAAATTGGAGGACCTAAGAGATGGTTCCAAACTTGATTTGAGCTCCAACTACTTTTGCGATGATTGTTGACTAAGGTAAATGCACAATCAACCCTTCCCCCCAAGACAATGGTGCATGTTGGCATAGGGATGTTCTTTGTTGATACCATTTGATGCTTTGTTCTATAGAGGAGAACATAGTTGATTAGTTTTCAATTGTAGTTCTACTTCATTAATGTCTCTATCATGTTAGCTAGGTTTCATCACTTGGAGATAAAGTTATGCCCCACCAAGCGACCACCCAAGATGGTTAGAGACCCCAAGAGCAATCTCGAAATAACAAATAAAATTGATGGTGATTTAAGTGCTAATCAGGTGTTATGGGAACATAACTTTCAATAGGCGCAAGCCTCGGTTGTTAACTACCCTGGCAATTATCAAAAAACATCCTAAAGAGAGAATTCTAGCTAATAAAATAGAGGCACAAAGAAAAAGAAAGCATGATTTAATTGATTTGAGAAAGGTACATGGCTTAAGTAAGGGCATACCCTCACTTTAGAACTTAAGAAATTTAAATTCATGATCATAAGAGAATATGAAAATAAGAAAGGAAGTGGAAAACCTTGATGCTCATCATTGCCCTACTCTTGTGCACTTGATTGAGTATAATTTGACTCCGATAGACTTGAATTAGATCCTTAGTCGATGCCGATAATAAGTTGATGGATGTGGCTAACTACTTTTGGCTTGTATCAATTAGTCTTGTTAGAGTTTAAAGTGTTATTGATGACTTTTTGGTTGCTGTCGATTGACTATTTTGATATTTGATTTGAGAATGATTAGCAATCTTAGCTTTATGCTAATTATTTTTTAATTTGATAATTAATAGCCTCTTAGATGTATTGTCAATTAATTTTGAAGTGTCACTAATGGCTTTTGAATTGGCTTAGTTTTGAAGTATGGCCGATAACTTTAAGCATATTATTGGCTGACTTTGCTTAAATAATGCATTTGGTTAATTGACTAAGTGACTTACAGTCTATCTTAATTTGATTCAAAATAGTTAGCAGCCTTGGTTTTATGCTAACCATTTTTGATTTGATAATCGATGACATTTTAGGTGTGTTGTCGATTAAACTTGAAGTATTGCCAATAGTTTTTGAGTTGGCTTAGATAAGCATCACCAACAGCTTTTATGTTGGCTTAGCTTTGAAGTTGTTTAAGTGGCTTTTGCAACCCAAGTCTGACTTCTAGTCTAACAAGAATTAGAGTTGGACATTGAGTATTATTTGGGATGATTGAGGCCCAATTTGAAATAGAGAAGGGCTGAAAATTTGGGCCCAAAACATTGAACGAGCCACACTGAATGATCGATTCCAAACTAGAGACCTGTTTGGACGAGATTGAGAAATCTCCACTCACAATTGGATGACCAATTCCCAATCAGACATCTGATTTTGAGAGACTATGTGTCCTACTCTCAGTTAGATGTCTAGTTACCAATTGGACATCTGTTTTAGATGCGATCTGCAAAAAGAAGAACAAATTCTCTTTGAATCTTTGAAGATCAAGAAAAATTTCAATCAAGGAAAGTGTAATCTCAAAATATATCAATCTGAGATTTAAATATAGGATTTATGGCAAGAATATATCGATCAAATCTTTAAATCAAATCAATCAATCACCAAGATTAGAGATTCTCTCAACTCTATATAAAGATGGTTAGGGCACACAGATTTTAAACACTTTTACACTTGATTCTTGGGGAGATTCTACATGAATCAAAGGTGAATTCAGAGGCCAATACATGAAGAGGCTCTACAAGAGTTAAAGGAGGAGATCATGCCAACAAAAAAGAGACCAAGAAGGCATCATCAGGGCTAAAAGATGCGAGATATCCTTCCTCTTCTTTGTTTCTCTTTTCAGTTTTATTCTCCTTTTCCCATGCCTCCTGCAATAACTCTGCTATTGTTTTGCTCTAAGCCCTTGTTGCCACATGTCCCATTGATCTCCAGGAGATGATGCCCCGCTGCCCATACTTGAAGGAACAAACCCAAGAGAACTAGACGTCCGAACCTTGCTAGGCATCTCCCTTGCTTTAACATTGTGTCCACCCACGGCTTCTTTGGCACACTGACAAAACGCCACCAACATTGCAGCCACCTGCAATCTTTGGCGCATTAAGAATACTCCCCTAATCTTTGGCGCATTAACAAAATTCCACCACCACGATGGCCACCCGTAGCCTTATTTAGGGCATCGACAAAATTCCACTACCACCATGGCCACTCACGATATTTGAAGCATTGTCAAAACTTTATCATCCCATGACCACCCACAGTCCTTAGCACCTCAATAGTCTTCTTCATCACTACGGTCACCCACAATCCCCTCCCCTTGCACACCACAACACCACCCCTCATAAAGAAAACTTGTATTTTGGAGCCCACCATGAAACTTCACAAATATGGAGGATAAACTATGACAAGAATCAACTCAAACATGAACAAGAACAAGAAGAACTAAAAATTCATAAATTTTGACTAGGCCAGTCTTTGGGGCCATCAAATTAGGCCAACCTTCGAGCCTCCCAAATTAGGCTAGCCTTTGGGCTCGCCGAATCAAGCAGCTCTGGGCTCACATTCATAGAATAGCCTTTGAGCCCATCAAATCAAGCTAGCCCTCATGCTCACATCTATAGGCCAGCCTTTGGGCCCACCATACCAAGCTATCCCTCGAGCTCACATCCATAGGCAAACTTTTAGGCCCGTAAAATTAGGCTAGCCTTCAGCCATGTTGAATCAAACTAGCCCTTGAGCTCACATTCATAGGATAGCCTTCAAGCTCACCAAATCAGGCCAGCCATTGAGCTTGTCAAATTATTCTAGCCCTCAGCTCGCTACAAGTCTGTTAGCCAGCCATTAGGCTTGTAACTATTTGGACCATTGGCTGGTCTTTAGACCTACTATAATATTATCATGACAAGCCCAAGGGCTCCCAAACCAAAATAGATCAATTAAAACTTAAAATCAATTTAATAACTCAATGGTATTGAACTCAAGCTAGTGTGGCCATAACAAAATCAAAATTGACTCAAATAAACCATTAAATGAACTTAGAACCAACAAGAATGACTGAATTAAATTAAAGGCCAGTTAAACCAAAAGCCTTTTGGACTAAAAACTAAATTGGGTTAAGGCAAGTCTGAACCAAATCTAACCAGGCCAAGCCAAATTAGGCTAAATCAGGTTCAAAATAAAAGGAGATGAACTCAGGTTTGAAGCATAGGTCAAACCTAGCTTGGATAAGTTCGAAGGAGAAATTGAATCAGACCAAGCTAAATCCAACTTGGTGTGCTAAATCTCTGGCAACACTCCAAGACCCATGAGTAATAAGTGAGGGCATCATCCTAACCTAAGCTAAAACTAGTTCAAATAAAACTAAACAGGGTCAAAACTAAGTGTCAGTGGGTGCACTAAAAAATCTATAGCAGTACGCTAAGGCTTTACCCAACTCCACAAGTAGCAAATAAATACCTCAAGTCAAACAAGTTAACACCTACACCCTATGGGTTATAGAATACTTCAACTCAAAAAGATTAATACCTATGTCCCACAAGCTATAGAATATCTCAAATCAAAGAAGTTAACACCTATGCCCTATGTGCTATTGAATACTTCAACTCAAATAGGTCAACACCTATGCCCCACGAGTTATGGAATACCTCAAATTTAGGAAGTTAACACCTACGCCCCATAGGATATGGAATACTTCAACTTAAAGAGGTTAACACCTATTCTCCATGGGCTGCAGAATACCTCAAATCAAAGAAGTTAACACTTATACCACACGGGCTATGGAATACTTCAAACTTAAAGAGGTTAACACCTACACCCCATGGATTATAAAATATCTCAAATCAAATAACCCAAAGGGCTATGGAATACTTCAACTCAAAGAGGTTAACATTTACACCCCACAGGTCATGAAATACCTCAAATCAAAGAAATTAACACCTATGCTCGATGCACTATGGAATACTTCAACTCAAAGAGGTTAACACCTACACCCCATAGGATACGGAACACCTTAAATCAAAGACGTTAATACCTACACCCTATAGTCTATCAAATACTTCAACTCAAAAATGTTAACACCTACACCCCATAGGCTATGGATACCTCAAATCAAAGAAGTTAACACCTATGTCCCACAACTAATGAAATACTTCAAACTCAAAGAGGTTAATATCTACACCTCATAGAGAATACCTCAAAATTAATAAAATCGCCTACGCCCCATGAGCTATGAAAAATACTTCAAAATAAAAAAAGTCATTGCTTACAGCCTATGGGCTATGAAAAATACTTTAAAATCAAAGAAGTGGTGCCTATGCCCCATGGGCTGTGGAAACACTTCAAGAATAATAAAGACAACACCTACATCACATGGGCTACAAAAATATTTCAAACTCCAAAAGTCATCATCAACACTCAAAGCCATTAAAAACATTTTCACTTTTCCATGTCCCATCAGAAAATGTCATCAATATCTATCAAAGATCAAATCAAGACCTATCCGAGTCAAGACATCACACGGTTCAATGCATGAGAGTGGGACAATAGTGGATATGAGAGCATCTCTCTCACTCGTTATCTTCTTTCTCTTTTACACTTTCTCATTTTCTCCGTAATTCTATGCTTAAAACCCTTGTAAAGTGGGGGTATAACCTCACTTAAGCCATATACCTTTTCTCATAATCAATTGAATGGTGCTTTCTTTTTTCTCCTTTTTTGCTTCTATTTTATTAGGTAGGTTTTTTATTTTAAGATGTTTCTAATTGTTGGGATTTACAGTGGAAGATTTACGAATCACCTTATTCTCAAATAACACAAGAAACAAGAAGTAATGCAAGATAAAAAAATAACAAAAAAAGACATAGTGATATATGTGATTCATCCAAAATCAAGTTACACCCATGGGAGAAGCAAGAGATTAACTATCAAAAGGCTTTACAAGATTCTGCAAGAAAGACTCCACTCTTTCTTACCCAAACTAAACTCTTTCACCGAGCCTTAATAATGCTTCCACCTTCAGAGAGAATCTCTAAGAGAACACCACAAGGAACCACTACGAGAGACTACCAGGAAGCACTAGAAAGACTCACACAAGAGAGCCGAAGTTTCCTCTCTCTCTATTTCTCTCTAGTTTAACATTAGCACTACACCACACCTAAATCCTATAAGTATTTATAGGTTCTTATTGAGTCTAAGTTTTACTCTAATTATAACTCCTAATATTACATAATAAGTATTCAAAATCAATTATAAGTCCAAATCTGACTTTGGATTTCTACTTTAACTCAAACTCTAATCTGAGTTCAAGACATCCAAACTCAACACTTGATGATCATTAAGGTAATTAACAACAGAAACTTGTACCTATTGGAAGTTAATATTCCCACAATACTTGGTAGTGTACTCAAAATAAAACACACTTTTATTTATGCATCAAGGTCACTCCTTGGGGTCCCTGCCATCCTAAGTTGCCAAAACCGATTTCACAAAATTTGGCATGCCTGATGGGACTTTGCTTCACCTCCAAGTATAGGAACCTAGCTAATATAGACACACATCAAAAGAAAGAAAGTCGGTGATTGATTTTTCATTGCGAGAAAAGAAAAATGGCATCATTAAGTCATCCTCCTACCCCAATCTGCACCATCACCCTTAGTGAAAGATCCTTAGTACTTCACCAATCAACGATAGCTACAGGGGCAACCGAAGTCCACATAAGCATGATTTAACTCCTTATCTCCCATTCAGGGAGCAAGGACCTTCTATCTAGGGGGCAAGACCTCCCATCCAAAGGACAAATACTAAGTCAAACTAGGGAGCAAGCGCCAAACCCATCCAAAGGGACTAAGGCCAAATGCCATTATGTCAAATCTTGATGACAAAGCAACGATCATTGTGATGGCAATTGGAGTCCATATCAACCATTAGGTTTTGTCCAATTTCATCCAATTCATGCATGGTGCTTTTGCTTTCACCAACAGCATTAGTGCTTCTAGCATTAATCCAGTCACTGCTCTACCTACTCAGTATGGATCAATTCCTCGCCTCTCATTCAGGAGGCAGAGACATCTCACCTAGGGGGCAAAGACCAAATCTATCAAAGGGATAAAGGCCAAGTCTATCTAGAGGGCAAAGGCAAAAATTCATCGTGCCAATCCTTGATGACAAAATAGAGGGCCATTAGCACAAACTAGAATATTGATCCTCTAAAGACTTAATAATAGGCAAAAAGTCAGTTTTTAACTATGTATAACTTGCCCTACTATTGATCCAGCTACTATTCTACCTACCTAATATGGATCAACCCTTCGCTTCCCATCCAGTGGGTAAAGAGCAAGTCCATTCAAGGGGAAAAGAAAAGTCCACCAAGGGGGCAAATGCCAATTCTGCCCAAGGGGCAAAGGCCAAGTTTGCTCCAATGGTGAAGGCTAAATTTCATTGTGTCAAAACTCAATGATGAAATGGAGGATCCATTAGCATAAACTAGAGTATTAGTAGGGAAAAGTCAGTTTTGACCACTTGCAACTTGCCAAAGGAAGGATCAATAGAGCACTCAGTCAACTTTAGGATGTCAAATCAAACTTGAAGCTAGATGCTGCATCCCTACCT
The DNA here is from genome assembly GCA_005019695.1 of Trichopus zeylanicus subsp. travancoricus. NCBI lineage: Eukaryota > Viridiplantae > Streptophyta > Magnoliopsida > Dioscoreales > Dioscoreaceae > Trichopus > Trichopus zeylanicus. The sequence continues at coordinate 783,256 of RXID01017020.1, forward strand.
CCAACTCCTTGACAATGCTACAAGATCTAGAGAAGAACAAAGAAAAGATGCATGTTCTATGTTCCTTGGCTGAGAAAGGAGTAACACAATCTTCTAATATTAGAGTAATTAATGGACAAATAAAAAGTTACATATGCCAAATCTACAACATGGAAGATTCAAATGATTGCATAAGCTTCAAAAACACAAAACAAAAAAGTTAAGCCTATGATGGAACATCTAGCTAAATCAAAACTGACTAGTCAGGTATGTATTATATACTTCTTGAAGCAAAAAAAAAAAAACTTTTAAGAGACATAAAGCAAAATGTACTCTTAGAATTTAGGTGAATCATCTTTTGTCTTAGAGATAAAATTTCTGAAAAATGTAAAGGAAATTTTTGAAGGCAAGGGTGGTCAATGATAAAATATGGTGGAGTTGGAATACCTACAACTCCTCCATCCATCGATGCCCTAAGTTAACTTTAAGAATGCAAGTCTAGAAATATGGCAACCAATCTACAAGTAGCTAGAACCCAATTAGAAAAGTTACTTTAAAGATAAAAGTGCTAAGATCAAAAGAAAACCTATTGGGAATCTCCTCCTTGAGGTAAATATCACCCCTAGATGAACAATGGGAAACAAAGTCCTAAATGGAAAAATGTCATATGGAAAGCCAAACCAAGAGAAATGGACTAAAAAAGTAAGAACCAATTGGCATCTATGAGCTCGCAAACCTTGGATCCTTAAGAGAGGAATAAGATTAGTAAGTTAGAAAAGAAAGAATAAAAAATTGAAAGGGGGGAGAAAATTAGATCGTATGCCAAAATTAGGGGATCTACCGAGCCTCGTCTCGATGTATTATTAACCAAGAAAGACCCCCCAAAGAACAAGTACCAGATGGCATCTACAGGTGCATAGACCTTGGAAATTGAGGTTAGGAGGTAACTGAGGTCAAAGTGAAAGTCAAAAAAGTAACTAACTAATAGGAATATGGTGAAAGTAGTGAAGCGAAGAAGGCATTGCACTAGGGAAAAGGTGCAAGGTAAGGTCCATCAGTGACTTACCACATCCTGAGACAAATCATTCTCAAACTTCAATAAGCCAAATCAAGTAAGAGGACTTGATTGAAGATGGAAGGATACTTCACCTATTTACTAAAATATTTTCAAAAAAATTAATCTCTAGAAATCTTTTGCAAACATATGTGCTCTATATCATTTGCTTCTTCCAGCATCACAACCAAAAAGAAAAGATAAAATATCACTTTATAAAGTTACTTCTCTTGAAGCTCATGAACCAATTTGGCATTCTAGAAGACAAACTATCAGCTTGAATTACTACAGCTCAACTAGCATCGACCTGAGCATCAACTTGATGGTTCAACCAATTACTACAGAGTATCCTGTTCCAATATGCTAATGAAGAATTCTAAAGAACTAGGCTACATTGCTCCAAGCATCCATACATGCCTCATGGTCACCATTGGACCTATAATATGGTTGATCAAACATCATCAATGCTTTCTAACACACAAGCCATGTATATTGAGCCAACCACAACTCTCTAGACATCACAAGAATATCAAAGGAAGACTTCATCAAAGCTTGAATAAAGGGGGTATGATGTAGCTGAAATGTCCTCAAAATCAAAAAGAGGAACTTTTGCCAAGTCCAATTCAACATGACCAACCACTTCATGAAGACATGATTCTCAAACCAAAAGAAGCTCCACCAAAACTTGAAGATAGAGGGCAAGCCACAGTTGATGAATTGATGGAAATCAACCTCGGTTTAGGGGAGAGACCCATGTCACTGATTGATACTTGACTCCTTAAGAAGTGCTATGCCTAAGTCTCTAGGGGTAAAAGCAACTGAAAGTGTCTATAGGTTGTCTATGATAGAATGCCCGACTTCCTCAAAAGAGAATGTCCGATCAAACATGTGCTCCATATTTCTAGAGGCAAAACATGAATACAAAACCCCATCCATTTTATGCCCAACTCAAGTCCACTCCTTGTGGCATCCCAAGTCCACTTCATGCGTCAACTCAAGTCCACTTCTTGTAACAAACCAAGTTCACTCATTGTAGTAAACTAAGTCCACTCATTGTGGCAAGTCAAGTCCACTCCTTGTGGCAATGTAAATCCACTCATGTGGTAGTTCAAGTCCACTCCATGTGGCCACTCCAAGTCTAGTGCACCTTCATGTGGCAATATGAGTCCATCATCTCATAGCAAGTCAAGTCCCTGAAGCCTATCTTTTGGATTGAGATGCAAAGAACACAATGTCACAAATAAAATTTGATGTAAAGGAATCCCATAAAATAATAATGATATTTCTAAATAAGATGGACAAAAGACAAGAAGAGGCCCTAGATAAAGACGATAATGACAATCCTAATATACATAAATCCTAGACATTTGTTGGTGGCCATGACTCCTTGATAGCCACTCGTTCATGCTCCTCCATTATCATCTAAACAAAGCAAGTGTCGATCAGAAAAAGACCTTGAGATAAGAGGAGAAGATAGTTGGGCCATCACCTAATGTTGGTGATGGTGGATGAATGCCGATAAATGTGATTATCCCTCGGCTAAAGCATGACCCTGGAATCACATCTACAAGAGGAGAAAAATTAGTATACATGCAAGTCCAAAACTTGGCAAAATCTTGATATCCCTCACCAACAGAATCTAAAATATCATTTAGAGGGCCTCCAAAATCCTCCTCTAACTAAAATGAAACAAATGTTTTAGTCAAAGAAAGAGTAGGAAAGAAAAAGAATGACTTAGGACAAGAAAATTGCCAATCTCTATGAGTACTCACATTTGATGAATAATCAGCTAGTGTAGGTGATGGAAAAATGGGTCGGACCACTCTACTCAAATCTACATCAAAATATTGGCAGACTAGAGTTGCTGAAGAAAAGGTCACCTCTAGCCCTACACTCATGGGAAACAAAGAAGCCAAATCTCAAGGTAGCATATGTGTTGTCAATCCTGATCCCACTCTCACAAACACCTAGGAGCATTAGACATGGGAAGGTCACATATGGATCGAGGTGCCTCTCGCCTCAAACTCAATTTGGGGTCTGCATTCTCATGAAAATGGCCACCACCAATTCTGCAAGGGGGGAACAAGTCTCTCTCTTTATTTAGTTTAAGATGAGCAAATTTACAGGCTAGAGCCTTTTGGACTCTTGAATCCTCTGCTTCTTTAATCCTCTGCTATCTACCACCTACATTTCCTCACTATGCAGACCAAGCTCATTCTTAAATGGAAACTCTAGGTCAATGTGGAAATACCCTTCCATGGTATTAGACCATGTTGTGGCATATAAATGAAGAGCCTTGGCCTCCCGTTTGATGTTAGGAATAAAATACTCCGATTCATCTTAAATGTGAGTGAAGTGTAGCTAGTAACCTACTAGTTGGCCAAGACATGATAGTGCAAAAGAGCAGGAACATTCTTGAGAAAGCCATGATCATATCTGAATTGTTAGCAAAATCAATGTGAATTATAAGGCTCTGTAGCCACATGCTCCTCTAAAGGAAGTGAAAATACCCCATGTCGTAATGAAATGATGGACTTATAAGCCTCTGATGATAATAAAAGATGAGCCACATCTGCCAATATGTTAAAATCAGAAAGGGTGTAAGGAAAAGCTTGCCACTCATAGTTCTATGCATCTTACATGTGCATCCTAGCCTCTTTGGGAGAGTACGAAGAAGCAACCATATTCATGATTTGGATCATCTTAAGAACAAGAACTAAACATGAAGGACATAGTTCCTTGACTACATCACTAGGCTTTAGCTTGATATACATCCTCCTAAAATGGGCATAAATCCAAGCATAAAGAAAGTGAGTGGGAAACCAAGTGGAAGAGTTACCTGGTCCTATAGGGCTGTTCACTATTGCTTCAAGACCAACACATATTAAGCCCAACACTATAGGAGCTAAAGCGACCCTTTGCCCATGCACCATCTTGTAGGCCATCACAAATGTCCTCAGGCAAATGTAGTGCCCACTGTGTGGCAAGACAAAGTGGTAAAGCCATAAATTGATGAAAGCAGTAAAATAAATCTTTGGGCAAATTTCGAAAGGAGGTCCCCCGTATCATGATGATCTAGTCAAATCTAGTTGGCTCACTTATCAGGTTTTTCTCATAAAAGAGTTAAATCCAAAAGTTGAAGTACACCCATTTCCAATTATATGGAAAGTGTGCTACCATCCAATCATAAATCTCAAAGAAATCACACAAAGTGTATTGGAATCAAGGCTAATATGGTAGTTAGTGGGGATACACTCATCATAAAAACTCACAAGGATAGGAATCCCAACTAGCTATCTCATATCCTAGCGAGAGATAATAGCCTCACCATACAAAGTGTGGAAAGTTTGTAGTGTAATCCCATATCTCAGTCACACTATATAAAATTTTTGGATTTCTTGTATACTATCCCTTGGATGCTATGACTCCAAGATGTCGAGACCTGCAAGTTGGGCTAAAAATTGAGATACTATATCATTAATTAACCAACTCTAAGTAATTTGATAAAGTCGGCACTACTCTGGCCAACAGGAACAATCGTCCCCAAGAGGGCAATTGTTCATGATGGAAAATCCCAAGGTTTCTGAAGATTCTCACTACCTAAAATTCCCAATAGGTATTAATATAAAAGACTCACCCACCCCATAGGCACATGGCACCCCTCCTTTGGAAAAATGAGCAAAAAGGTGGTAATTATCGAGCCCCACTCATTTTTTATAATCCTAGGGCTTATATATGATCACCACCTTCAAGCAAAAAGAAAAAAATAAACAAGATGATATGGAGAGAGGAAAAGAGGCTTTTGCAAAACACAAAAGGATAAACAAAAGTCCTCACCTATCAAGTGCTTGCAAAAAAAGCACGAAAATGGCAAATCAAAATTTCACTATTTTCTTTCGCATCCACTCTTCTCACCAAGAAAACTTCTTAAGTGGATGTGAAGGGGGCACTTTGTTTAGGTAGCTTTTATAACCAAACTCTGAATTCAAGTCTAACAAGAATAACAATTAGATTTTGAGTTAAATTAAGAATGATCAAGGCCCAATTTGAAATAGAGAAGGGCTAAAAATTTGGGGCCAAAATATTGAACTGAGCCATACCGAATGACCAATTTCAAACTAGATGATTGATTCTGATGGGATTGAGAAACCTCTACTCACAATCAGATAATTGATTCCTAATTAGACATCTAGATCTAATAGACAACACATGCCTCTGCCCTTAGTTGGATGTCTGGTTACCAACCAAATGTTTGTTTTAGATGTGATCTACAAAAATAGAAATAAATTCTCTTTGAATATTTGGAAGATCAATAGAACTTTCAACCAAGAAGGTGTCATCAATGCTAAAAGATGTAAGATTTCATTCCTCTTCTCTATTTCTCTTTTTGGTTTTATTCTCCCTTTTCCATGACTCCCACAAGAACTCTGCTATTGCTATTTTTTTGAGCCCTCATTACCCCATCTTCCATTAACTTCCAAGAGATGGTGCCCTATTGCCCATACTTAGAGGAACAAACCTCAGAGAACCAGACTTTTGAACCTTGCTAGATGCCTCCCTTGCTCTACCAACATCATGGCTAGGCTTTGAGTGCTGATGTCTCGACCACCATAGTGGCCACATATGGCTTCTTTGGCATATTGACAAAACTCCACCAACATTAGGGCCACCCGTGGTCTTTGGTGCATTAATGAAACTCCACTAATATCATGACCACCCACAGTCTTTGGCACATTAATGAAATTTCACTACCACTATGGCCACCCGGGGCCTCCTTTAGGGCATTGACGAAATTCCACTACCATCGTGGCCACCCATGGTCTTTGAAGCATTGTCAAAACTTTTTCACCCCAATGTCACCTACAATCCTTAGCACCTTGATGGTCTTCTTCATTACTGTGGTCACCCGCGACCCCCTCCCCTTGCATACTATGGCACTACCCCTCACAAGGAAACTCATATTTTGGAGCCCACCATGAAACTTCATAAGGACAAAGGAGAAACTATGACAAGAACTAACTTGAACTTGGACAAGAATAAGAAGAACCAAAAATTCATAAATTTGGACTAGCCTTTGACCCATCAAATCAAGCCAACACTCGAGCTCGCATCCATAGGCTAACCTTCGAGCTTGCCAAATAAAGCCAGTCTTTGGGCCTATAGAATCAAGCCAGCTCTTGGGCTCACATATGTATGCTAGCCTTCAAGCTTGTGGCATCAAGCCAACCCTCAGGCTCACATCTGTAGGCTAGCATTCAAGCCCACCAAATCAAGCTTGCCTTTGGGCTCTCCAAATCACGCCAATCCTCAGGCTCTCCAAATCATGAGTAGCCCTAGGGCTTGCCACACGTCTCTTAGCTAGCCATCAAGCTTGCAACCATTTGGGCCATTGTCCTATCTTTGAGCCCATTGTAATATTATCATGACAAGCCCAAGGGTCCCCAAGCTAAAAAGATTGATTAAAACTTAAAATTAAGTTAATAACTTAATGATATTAAACTCAGGCTACTGTGGCCACAACAAATGAAAATGGACTCATATAAACCATTAAATGAATTTAGAACAAATATGACTAAGTGAATTGAATTAAAGGTTGGTTAAACCCAAAGCCATTTGAACTAAGATCTAAACTAGGTTAAGGCAAGTCTAAACCAAAACTAACCAGGCCAAGCCAAATTGGGCTAAATCAAGTTTAAGACAAAAGGAGACAAACTAATGTCTGAAGCCCCTAGATAAGTTTGAAGGAGAAATCAAATCAAACCAAGCTGAGTCCCACTTGGTGTGTTAAATCTTTGGCAACACTCAAAGACTATGCCCAACCCCATGAGTAGTAGGTAAGGCCATCATCTTGACCTTAGCTAAAACTAGTTTGAATAGACATAAACAAAGTCAAAATTGAGTCTGACTGGGTGCACTACAAAGCCTCTGGTAGCACTCTAAGGCTTCACCCAACTCCACAAGTAATGAACCCTAAAGTCAAAGAAGTTAACACTACGTTCCATGGGTTATGGAATACTTCAACTCAAAGAGGTTATCACCTACACCCATGGGCTATAGAATACTTCAACTCAAAGTGGTTAACACCTATGCCACACGGGCTACAGAATGCCCCAAATCAAAGAAGTTAACATCTACACATCACAGGCTATGGAATACTTCAACTCAAAGAGGTTAACAGCTATGCCCCAAGGGTTATAGAATACTTCAACTCAAAAAGGTTAACACCTATGCCCCCAGAGCTGCAAAATACCTCAAATAAAAAAAGTTAACACCTATGCCCCATGAGTTATGGAATACTTCGAGCTTAAAGAGATTAACACCTACACCCTATGGGCTATGGAATACTTTAACTCAAAGAGGTTAATACCTATGCCCCATGGGCTACGGAATACCTCAAATTAAAAAAATTAATACCTATACCTCATGGGGTATGAAATACTTCAACTTAAAGAGGTTAACACTTACGTCTCATGGGCTACAAAAATACTTCAAACCCTAAAAATTGTCACCAACACTTGAAGCCATTCGAAATATTTTCACCCTTCCATGTCCCATCGGATGACTCTATCAACATCTACTGAAGACCAGATCAAGACCCATCCACATCTAGATATTACATGGTGCAAAACACGGGAGTGGGGCAATAGCACACATCATAGCTTTTCTCTCACTCCTTATCTTCTTTTTCTTTTATGATTCTCATATTCTCCATAATTTCATGCATAAAACCTTCATAAAATGGGGGTACGACCTATTTAAGTCATGTACCTTTTCTCAAAATCAATCAAATGATGCTTTCTTCTTTTTTTTTTTTTGTGTGTCTCTATTTTGTTAGCTACATTTTTTGCTTTAGGAGGTTCCTGATGATCGTGGGTGTAATTAACAATAGAGGCCTACGCTTGTTAGAAGTCAATATTCTCATAACACCTGATAGTACACTTAAATTAAAACACATTTTGATTTGCTCATCATGGTCACTCCATGGGGTCTCTGCCATCCCAGGTCACTGAAACTGATCCCGCAAAAGTGTGGCCAATAGCCTTAAGTGTATTGTTGGTTGACTTCATTTGAATAAAGTATTTGGCTGACTGACTAAGCGAGTTCAAGCCTACCTTAGTTTAATTCGAAATGGTTAGCAGCCTAAGCTTTATGTCGACCATTTCTAACTTCATAATCAAGGGCTTTTTAGGTGTATTGTTGATTAACTTTGAATCATCACCAATAGCTTTTGGAGTCAATTTAGCTAAGTGTCACCAACTACTTTTTGAGTTGGCTTATCTTTGAAGTGTGGCTGATGGCTTTAAATGTGTTATCAGTTGACTTAATTTGAATAAGGCATTTAGCTGACTAACTAAGTGAATTCAAGCCTACCTTAGCTTATCTGATTTGAATGAATGGTTAGCCATCTTGGCTTATGCTAATCATCTTGGATTTGATAATAGACGACTTTTCTTAGCATGTTATTGATTAAGTTTTGAATTATTGCCAATAGCTTTTGATCATTTGTTGGCTTAGCTTGAAGTGTAACCAATAGCATTAAGGATGTTGTCGGCTGACTTTCTTTGAACACAACATTTGGCTGACTAACTAAGCAAGTTCAAGCCTATCTTCGGTTAGTTTGAAATCATTACTGCTCTTGGCATATGCTAACCATTTCTACTTTAATAGTCAATAACCTCTTTGGCATGTTGTCGATTAAATTTTGAAATGTCACCAATGACTTTTAAGCATATTATCAATTATGGCTAATTGACTAAGTAAGTTCAAGCCTGCCTTAGTATGATTTAATTTAAAGTAATGATCAGTTGTCTTGGCTTATGCTAATCATCTTCAATTCAATCATTGACAACTTCTTTGGCATATTGTCAATTAAATTTTGATGTATTGTTAACAGCTTTGGGCTTATTATCAACTAACCTTAATTAATCTTGGATCCAACCATGATTAGGTTCTTGATGGACCTAAGTTTGACCCATTTATCAGTTTGGGTTCAACCCTTAAATTCAAGTCCAAGTTGATTTGATTCAACTTGATTTTGGTTCAAGTTTGATCTCATTCTGGTTCATGTTTGTGCTAATTCTGGTTTAAGTTAAACTTGACTTTGGTTCATGTAACCTAGTTCTAATTTGAATTTGGAGTTCAATTTGACATGATTAGAGTTTGGTTCAAAGTTGGTTTAACTTGAGTAAGATTTGGTTTGACCTTGATTCTATTTGAGGTGATTTTTATCACAATCAAATTTAAGTATATTATGGCTCAAAGATCGATCTTAGTCAGACTTTAATTGTGTCTGAGTTTGAACAAAAATTAAATTCACTTTGGACCTGAAACCTTAAGGAATTCGGGCTGAAACTAAAGTGGGCTAAGTGAGTTGGACACTTGGACCAAAATTAGGCATAAAATCCATCTAAAATCTAGGCCAAAATAATATATATATATATATATATATAATATATAAGTTTTACAAATAAGTTCTAGAATGAATAAATCTTTATAAATGAGTCCTTGGCTAAATTTTTCTTACAAATAGGTTCTTTTTGCAAGAAGCCCTTTAAAAATCATAAAATTATAATTTAGTTTAATTTTTTTAAAAAAATTATAAATAAGCTCCCTATAATTTTATTATCCAAGATGAGTATAACTTTAAATTATCATTATCTACAATAAATAAATTTATCCATATTTGTTCATGTGCTCATCCAAACTCAAGATAAGCCATATTCATATCTATTTATATCCATATTCATCATTCAAAAATTCAAAAAAAGGAAATCATTTACAGCCCAACTTTATCTCTTTGAATCCTATATAAACCTATTGACCTTAAAAAAATTATTAGAACGAGAGGGAGAAGATAGAGCGTAGGTTAGCAAAATTGGGAATACAATAGAAAATCAAGGATCCAACCAATTGGGTAAGAAATTGGGCTTTTATCTTTTGTTATCCATTGGTTTCTTCTATGTTTTCTCTATGACTATTCATTATGAGATCCTCAACCGTGGCCTTATCCCACCTCCAGTGCCCTACTTCGGATCTTTGTCGACTCACCTGCAAGCTATCCTGTGTCATACCACATTCGTTGTTTGCCCAAGCCGCTAGCCTAGCTCGTGCCTCCCCAAACTTTGGCCTCCCATGTTTACTCCCACTGTGCACCACCTCTGCCACACCTCGGCACAGCCCTACCCGTGAGATCTACTGACTCCACTATGCTAGCCACTACCTCTGACTCCTCCATGTTGGCCTCCTATCACAACTGCACTGCTACCGAGATCTGTCCTAAGCCGCCTACCCACCATCTCCTCATTTGAGTCGCTCACCCTCCATCTCCTCGCTTGAGAATTGTCGTTGTGCCACCTACCAACCAGCCCACTAGCTTCCTTGGTCACCACCCACGCTTGTAGGCCAGATCTAGCCAAATCTAACCGTCAGATTTGGGGGCGGGCATGGGGGCGTGGTGTCAAGGGCATGGTTGCCCCTACCTTGTAGTGGAGAAACCAAGCCAAATCTGACCATTTCTAATTAGATCCAGGCAAAGAAGGGACTAGGCTACCATGGCCTGGTCGTGAGAGGAGAAGAGAGGGTTTGAGGGGCATGGGTAAAGTGAGGAAGAAGAAGAAATAAGACAAAAACAAAAAATATAAAAAAGTTATTGCGTAGAAAAAGAGAAAAATTCAGTAAAAATAAGAAAAAAATAGAAGAGTTTGTTCACACAAAAAAACTTCTCTCATCTTAATTTTTGGTGGGACTTCAACAACATCATGGCCACCTACAGCCTTACGAAGACGGCGAACCCTCGACACTGCTCACAGTCACCAATGGCCCCTTAAAGATGGTGAATCCTCATCACTCTTAGCTAGCCTTCACGCTTGCACCCAGCCAGCCTTTGGGCTCACATTCAAGCCAGCCTTTAGGCTAGCACCTCAACTAGCCTTCGAGCTTATAGTTAGCCAGCCTTCAGTCTTGCACTTAGCCAGCCTTTAAGCTTGCAATCAAGCCAACCTTCAGTCTCACTCCTAGCTAGTATTCAGTTTTGCAATTAACTAGTCTTTAGGCTTACACAACTTTCAGGCTTGCACCTAGCCAATATTCGAACTCACACTCAACCAGCTTTTAGGCTTGCACTTAGCTAACCTTTGGGCTCGCATCCAAGCCAGCTTTGGGCTCACACTTAGTCAGCCTTCAGGCTCACACTCAGCTAGCCTTCAGGCTTATATCTAAGCTAGCCTTCAAGCTTGTACTTAGCTAGTCATCGAGTTTGCACTTAGCCAGCCTTCGGGCTTGCACTCAACTAGCCTTTGAGCTCGCACTTAACCAATCTTCAAGCTCACACTTGGCTAGCCTTCTGGCTTTCATGCAAGCTAGCTTTCAGGATAGCACTTAGCTAGCCATCAGGCTCGTGACTTAGCCAACCTTTGGGTTCGCACTTAGCAAGCCTTTAAGCTCATACTCAGTCAGTCTTTGGGCTCACATCCAAGCCAACCTTTGGGCTTGTACTTAGCTAGCTTTCGAGCTTGTGTCTCAACTAGCCTTTGAGCTTGCACTTAGCCAGCCTTCAATCTCACAACCTAGCCAATCTTTGAGCTCACACTTAGCTAGCCTTTGGGCTCATACTCAAGCCAATCTTCAAGTTCGCATCTAAGCCCATCTTCAAACTCACACCCAATCATCCCTTAGAATTGCACCTCTAAGCCAGCCCTTAAGTTTGCACACTTAAAGCTAAGCCAGAGGTCTATTTAAAATTATCATAAACAATCAATGACCCTTAAATCAAACTACTTAACATGAAGTAACTCAACCACAACAAATGGACAAAGGCCAAGTTGACTCACATGGACCTAAATTGATCAAATAAATAGACCACAACCCAAATCGAGCTGGATTCCAAAAAAAATCCAAATTGAGTTAACCTAAATCAAATAAACTCAAACTCAACCCGAATCAGACCTAAGATGGATTAATTTAAAATCAAGTTGAGTTCAAATCAAATCCAATCTAGATTGAACTAAGCTCAAATCAAACCCTAATTGGGTTAAATTAAGCCCAAACTAAAAGGGCAAACTCAAAGTCAAACCAGGACCAAGCCAGGATAAGCTTGAACTAAAACTAAGTTGAACTAAATTGACTTAAACTTGAACTGAAGTCCATCAATATGCAAACCAAAACTCGATAAAGGTCCGACATAAGGTCAAACTCAACTCAAGCTCAATGAAACCAACTTGAACTTGAACCATATTAGTCCCAATGGAAGTCAATAGGGTCAAACCTAGTCCCATTATGTGTGTTGAACACTTGACAATACTGCAAGATCATGAACAAAGAGTGATGTTACCACCCTAACCTAAACCATAATTAGTTTGAATAGAACTAAATAAAGTCAAACTGAATTTCACTAGGTGTGCTACAAAAGCCTTCAGCAACACTTCAAAACTATATCCAACTCCATAAGTCATTGGTGATGTTATCAAACTAAATAATTTAATTGCTAACACACTCAAAGCCATTGGTCAAACTTTAAAGCTAGTCAACCCCAAAAGCCATTGATGACACATCTTCCGAGCTAAGCCAACCCAAAAGCATTGACAATACTTTAAATCAAACTGAACTAAGGTAGGCTTGAATTTGCTTAGTCAATTAGCCATAATGCCTTATTCAGATAAAGTCAACTGACAACACATTCAAAACTATTGACCACACTTCAAAGCTATACCCAACTCCATAAGTCATTGGCGATGCTATCAAACTGAAGAAGTTAATCGCCAATACGTTCAAAGCTATTGTCCATACTTCAAAGATATACCCAACAACATAAGCCATTGGTGATGTTACTAAATTAAAAAAGTTAAAAACCAACATGCTCAAAGTTATCAACCATACTTCAAAGCTAAGCCAACCCAAAAGCATTGGCAACACTTCAATTCAAACCGAACTAAGGTAGGCTCAAACTGTTTAGTCAATCAGCCACAATGACTTGTTTAAATGAAGTCAACCAACAACACACTCAAACCTATTGGCTACACTTCAAGCTAGTCAATCCTAGAAGTAGTTGGTGATGCATCATTCAAGTTAGTCAACCCCAAAAGTAGTTGATAATGCACCCCCACAAATTAGTCAATCCCAAGAGCAAATGACAATGCACCCTTCAAGCTAGTTAACCCCAGAAGTAGTTGATGAAGTGTCCTTCAAACTAGTCACCCCTAGAAGCAATTGATGATGCATTCTCAAGCTAGACAACCTTAAGAGTAGTTGATAATACAATTTTCAAAGATATACCTAACCCTATAAGCCATTGGTGATACTACCAAAAACTATGAAGTTATCACCTATGTATTATTGGCTATTAAAACACCACAAAAATCAAAGAAGTTATCACCTATGCCTTATTGCTATGTAAATACTTCAAAGTTAACGGAGTTATCACCAACACCTTATTAAAAAGTTATCACCTATGCCTTATTGGCTATGGGAATACTTCAAAGTCAATGGAGTTATCACCAATACCTTATTGGCTAATGAAAATATTCTGACCCAAACAAAGTTATTGCTAATGTTTTATTGGCTAAAGGAAACGCTTCCAGTCATGAAGTTATCACCAATGTTCAAAGTTATTGGAAACACTTCAAACTTCTCCCATTCCCTTTCACATTCCATTGGACGATGCCATCAACACTTGCTAAAGACCGAGTCGATTTGGGTCAAATGCCATGTGGCCCAGTATAGGGGGAGTAGAGTAGCTGCAAGCTTCTTCTCCACTCTTTCTCTTTCTTTATTCCTATCATGTTTTCTATAATTTCATGTTGAAATTTATTATACAGTGGGACTATACCCATTCTTAAGCCATGTATCCTTTCTTAAAATTAATCAAATACTTTCTTCTTTTTTTGTCTCTATCTTATTAGCTAGGTTTATTATTTTAGGAGATTTTTTATAATTATTGGGGTAATTAACAATAGGAGCTTACATCTATTGGAAGTCAATATTCTCACAACACCTAATAGTACACTTTAAATTAAAACAAAATTTAATATGTGATTGGAGATTACTCCCTAAGTCTCTGCTATCCTGGGTGGTCAATTTTGATCTCACAAATTTTGGCACACCCGATGAGACTTGACTTCTCTTCCAAGTGTAAAAATCTAGTTAATATGATAGAGCCATTGATAAGATAAAATTACAATTGAAAACTAATTAATTGAATTTCCCTTTGCAAAAGAAAGAATTAAATGACAACAACAAAAAATATCTCCACCCCAAGATACACCATTATCCTAGGGGTAGGTTCAACTATGCATTTGGGACTATCTCTAAAGTCATCCAAATTAAGAAGGCACCTGCTACTGCACCAACTAAAGCGGTCGACATGCAAAATCAGCTTATTTCTCACCTTTCATCAAGGGGAAGGAGGCCCAATGTCATCATCCCTAATGAAAAGGGTTGTTCGGATGAGGAGCTAGGGCCATACCTTAACCAAAAAAGATATTAGTCTTCCGAGGCTAGGACCAAAATAATGATAAGTTTTTGGCTGCCTTCACCCAACTCCTCACATGGGACAATCGAAAGCAAATTCAGACACAGGCATTGATAAAAAAGATTTCATCCTAGCTGTCACAAGTAAAGGAAAAGTTGTTATAATTTTCAACCGACTTGGGAAACCTATCCCTCAAACGAAGTTGGTTATTGTCATTCCTACCTCCAACTCTTTCGCTCTATTAAGTAATTTAGAGAAGGGTAGGAGCAAATCACAAGGGGCATAATTTTGCCTTAAAATTGTGGCAAAAGAGTAGATAAGTAAACAAAATCATAAGAGTCATCGTAAAACTACAACCCAATACAAGAGTTTGCCAAAGGAGACCATCCACACTGTCAGAGTCATTTCTCATCATGACTCTGAGAGGGACCATGATCTTGTACCCCACCTAGCCAAATGACAAAAAAAGTAGCTTGAGTGAGGTTTACTAATAAAAAAAATCTAAGATGAGAGGGCCCTAGTGAACCAATCCTTGCTACCATGCCAAAGAGAGGGTGTGGTGACCTACTCCATGAGTAGACTCTTGAATGAGATGACTCAACTGATTAGAGAAGTTAGCCTCAATCAAAATCCCATATCTGATCCTTAAGACATAGACCATTGTGTTCTAACAGAGGCCTTAGTCATAACTAAAAGCTCCAATCAAGAAGTGACTATAGAAGCACTGCAAGAACAGCTGAGACAACAAAACAAAGAGAAATACAAAGCTCAAAAGAAGGTCATGGAGTTGATGAAGATGATGCTACAAATGAGCCAGAGGTTTGATAAGTTGGAATAATCTCAATAGCTATCCCAAGCAGCCAAGGCGGCAAAAAGTGTATCTCCCATAGATGAGATCCATGAAAATGTGAGCCCTTCACAAGCACCTCCTTCAGTAAGGAATACCCAATTTCCAATTTCAGGGATCCCTAACAACATGAAACTCCTAGCATACATACAATAACAAATACAATTAATGGTAGGTGTGTAGTTGAGATAAGGAAGTGAGATGGGTAGCATAAATGATGCTAACAAACCATACCCTAGCCACCATGACTGAGTGTCATATCCCAAAGGCTATATAGTGCTTAGTTTCAAATAGTTTAATGGGATGGGCAATCCAAAATAACACATAGCTCACTTTGTGATTTTGTGTGAAGATTTAAGTAATAATCTCTCATTGTTACTCTGCTAATCTTTAGCAAGCTTGATAGAAGTAGCATTTAAGTGGTATGCTAGTTTATATTCAGAGTTCATACAAACTTGGGCACAATGAAAGAGACTTTTCAAATCAGGTTCCTGGGAGTCAGTAATAAAATGACCATTATAGACCTTGTCTCAATACCAAAATACAACAATGAGTCGATTCTGGATTATATCATGCGGTGGAAAAATCTCAATATTAAGTGTGAACAATCCATCAGCCAATTTAAAGCAGTGAACCTAGTACTCAGCAACATAAGGAGAGAATAGATGGAACCTTATCTAAGCACCTCTTTTATCCATACCTTCCAAGACTCATCATGTAAATCAAGAAGCTCGAAAGGATTCCCCTACTAACCTTATCTAGTTCACAAAGTTTTAAGGCAGAAAAAGATAAGACAAAGCATGGAGAGTCTTCTAAAAATATCAGGGCTGCATTCACAGCTATTGAGCCAAAGAAACCTCCTAACCCTACCATGAACAAAGGTAATCCTTAGAAGCCACCAACTCTTGGAGGAGATGGAGAAGTGGAATATTCCAATGATCTCCAATAAAGGCTCTAAAAGAAATATTCTTTCAAAAGTGAAAGAGTAAATAAAATCTTTCAAGATACCCTGAAGTTAGGCCTTCAATTGCCAGGATCCAAATGGCCACGTGAGTTCAACAAAATAGATCATCCAAACTATTATTCTTGCCATAGAGTTTTGGGCATACTAGTAAAGACTACTATGTGTTCAAGGATTTAATCAAGAAGCAATACCGAAAAAGTAAGCTAACTCTCTCAAGGGCAACCCTACTCAAGACACCCATCGAACACATCAATCATGTTATTGTGTTTGAAGATCATGAACCACTTGCTGAAATCCTCTTTAGAGAAGAAGCAAAATGCACCCTTGAGGAAAGGCACTTATGGAATGTCTACATTTCAAAAAGGCTTAAGAAACTGATGAAGAAATGACTAGAAACCCTGAAGAGCTTAGAATGATGATGAAGAAAGTCTCATCAGAGTGAATTGCCTTACCTACTCAAAGCATCAAGAAGATAAATAATGGAAACAAGAAGAAGAAGAAGCTAGTTCAACTAGATAAATATGATGTCAAGAAATCAGCCATCTAAAAATACACCAATGCCTTGGATGAATATGTTCAGGGAGAACGGAGCTGAGTAACTCTTGAAGACTTCTTCCTTGACAAACTCAAAGCTTTACTAGAGGACATTGATGTGGAAAATGAAGAAAGTAAACTTTTGGTGGTAACATGATTTGCCATATTCATCGTCGGAGGTTTACAACCAAGTCGATCCCCATCCCATCACTTCAATAATAAAGAAATTCAAGGTGCAAGGCAAGAAGAAGCAAATAGATTTACTGAAGATGTTACTGATGAAATGAGAGATCCCACAGGTCTTCCTGAGGGCTGCTCCCAAGATTATTATCTTAGAGAGTGGTTTGCCCATGAATACAACTCTGGCATGCTCAAACTACAACTAGATACTATGAAAGAGCTAGCTACAACTAACATGAACTTTGTCAAGGGGCAAGTACAAATTGTTGAATGAGCATATAAAAGGCTATGGCTGCCCACATGGAGAGTGTGACAAATACAACTACCATGCTCTGTGAGGAAGTTAAGAGGATGGAGAAGGTGTTAACAGAAAAGACAAAGCCATACAAAAGATCTCATAAGGGTGGTGAGAAATCATTTAGCGACCCTCCTCAGGATCAAAATAACCACTCATGCCACTTACTCCGAAGATGGGTCAAGAAAGCTATACACTGTCGAAGAGAGTTATCTAAGTCTATGACCTCTTATCAAATAATGACTCATACGACTGAGGTGAATGTTGGCAAGCTACTATCCCAACCTCCACAATCCAGCAACAAATACTCAAATTATTCAGTTTGGTGAGGTCCCAATCCTAGAACCTATGAAAGGATGCGCTTTGCTAACTTTAGAAGAATTATGCATACAAGGCATAGATGATGAATATGACTCTATAGCTAAGTCAGAGAAACTTTATGATTACTTCAGAAGGCCCTACACTAACAAACACCAAAAAAAAGAAGTAGGCATTTTGGGAGAGGATCAAACAAGTTAATGCTAATGCTCATTTTGCCCGTACAACATCAAGTCAATCTGAATATTCATAGTCAATCTAATCTGAATATCCACGAAATAAACATCCTAAATACAAAGTCTTGAAAAGGTTATGCCAATAAATAAAGTAAAAGGGTTCATCCAAAGAGTCTCTGAAGACCTCTCTACAAGAAAACCTCATATACTTAATTCTGATGTTGAATGGGATGATTATTAGTTAGTCACATCATCCATGTACATTTGGGAAATTACTGACTAGAGGCAAGGGTTCTCTTTCTCCTATTGCATAACTAGCCTCAAGAGTGATTCTGAAGATGAACCTTATTTATCTCATGATGCTATGCCATATTTCAACTAAGGAGAACAAACCGGTATAACTCTAAGGTAGAAAGGTGTTACCTCTGAGACAAACTCTAATGCCTAGGGACAAGAATATACCCAAGGACAAGAAAAAGGAAATTCAGATAAATAAGGGTATTGAGCCTTCGGAAGCTGAACCTGCACTAAAAAAGGTGGAATACAATATAGCAGCCTACCTTAAAAAGATCCTTGCTATGCTGAGTGTGTTTGATGCCTGAATGTTGTCATAAGAACTCAGGAATATACTAGTGTACATCTTACAGAATTTGGCCAACTACCAAGCATATTTTGCCGAAGAGAAGATGAAGGAGTCTTTGTATGAATGCCAAACTTCAACCATTACTTTCACAAATGATGACCTGCTATCTAGAATGCCATACCACAATAGACCATTGTATGTCATAGGGAACAATGATGAAATCAAGATCAATCACATCCTAATTGACCCAGGTTCCTCAGTCAATTTGATGACTCTCCAAACTTTAAGAGCTCTAACTTTGGATGTATGTCACCTATCATCCGAGATTATAACCATACAATAGTTTAATCAGAATAGCCAAAGAGCTTTGAGAGCCATAATTATCCTTTTGAAAGTGGGTGAATTGATGACAGATACCAAGTTTTATGCAGTTAATGCTGATGCATCATACAAAGCACTACTAGGGAGGCCATGGCTATATGAAAATAAAGTAGTGCCATCAACCCTACATCAACGCTTCAAATACTTCAAGAATGGTGAAGAACACCAAATTGATAGAGATGTATACCCTTTTAATGTTCATGAGATATATTATGATGATGCAAAATACTATCAAAGATCTGATCTGATGCTAATAGGGGGTCTGCTTCCATTAGTCAAATAAAGCAAAATATTGCTAACTTGATCATGCTCCTCCTCACCTAGGAAGCGATTCTAACCCAGCCTCTTTTGATGAAGAAGTCTTGCAAGTCTGCCTAGGTGGTTATACTTCTGACAAAGATAATAACAAAAGTCAAAAGTAAAATATTCTCATTGTTACTGAAGTTTCGAAAGACTTATTTAAGCCATTAGATGAGCTGAGCATTAATGTTGTGGATGAATTATTGATTTTTTACATTCCTCCATGGGATAAAGAAGAGAAAAAAAAAATTATTTTATAAGGCAATCCCTTGTGCCCCAAGCATACATGAAATCCTAGGGATTGAAGAGGTAGATGATGAAGGTGACCATCAACCCATAGTTATGCCCAAATATTTCTTCGATCAACTTCATCAGATAATTAACAAATCTAGCTGTTATCATTTACAAACAAAGAGAGAGAGTTGTTTCTTCAAGAATCTAGGGGATCCACCCCAAGGACATGCTTAGATTCCTGGAAGAGGAAGCAAGAACACCAAAGGATTGGGCTATTTACTCCAAACACCTACACATGCCTCTTGGTCAGCATTAGACCTCTCTCTGATATTCAAGATAAATATACCACATCAACACTTCTTGTTGCATGCACCGAGGTAGCCATGACTCTCCAAACATCAGAAGAAGGTGAATCCTTGGTGAAATTTCATCGAGACTAAAAAAAAGGAGGCATGATGCAATCGAAATACCCTTAGACAAACCTTCACCAAATCTCACTCAACATGATGAACCACTTGGTGAAGAAATAATTCTTAAACCAAAAGAAGCTTCACTAAGGGCCTATTTGGTTCGATTCCAATTTTAGAAATCGTGGAATCGTGGGAATTGAGTGATTTCGGGGAATTGAAGGCATTGAAAGAATTAGATAATTTCAGTGTTTGGATGAGTATTTACTGTAGGGAATTGGGAATAAGCCAATTCATAAATTCTAAATTTCGTTGTTTGGTTGACAAATGGAATTGATCAATTCCATAAGTTGTTAAATTCTTGTGTTTGATTGACGTGGAAATTGACAATTAGCACATTACACAAAATAATAATTTATATATAAATTAATACAAAAATATAATAAACTTAATTTAAATTTTATAATTATAGAAATATATGTTAACTAATTATTATTATTTAATATAATATTATTATTTTCATATAAAATAATTTTTTTTAAAAAAATAGTTTTTTATCATATTTTATTTGTAAATAATTAGAAAAGTATAATAATGTTATTATTAAATATATAAAAATAATAATAAATAATAAATATTTTAAAAAGGTCAAAAAATGACAGACTATGTAAGTAGCTTATAATCAATTACAGATTTATTTAATATAATTTTGTGATTATCTTGTCAAATAATTTTTAATAAATATAGAAAATATATACTTATTTTTTGAAAATAATTTATTTGTAAGTAATTTGAGAAATAAAATAATTTTATTTTTAAAATTATTGAAATAATTTTAAAAATTAATAAGATTTTACAAAAGACCCAAAAATGAAGGAATTTCAGTTTCACTATATGTACAAATATCATAATTAATATTATGATGATTTGTCTTCGCTCTTGACACAAAGTAATGGGTGGAGGACAACACCTAAAAGAAAATTTAATTTCTCAATTGAATTTCTGTACAGTGTTATCTAAGCTAAGCTGGTTCTCCCGCTCAAGCTGCACTAAATCATAATCTTGGATGTTCCGAGAGAAATGTATTGATTGGAAAAATGAGTTTCAAAAAAGGTACTATTTTGGATAGAAGGAAAAAATGCCTATCTCTGGACTTATGGAGCAATTGAAGAAATTCAGCAATGTTGATGTGGCAATCATATGTGAGAGAGGACATAATTTTAGGTTATTTTATGATCTAGGGGCGAAATCCATTGGTGTTTGAGATTGATATATCTTTTTTAACATGGTCTCAATCATCTTAAGATTCTATTTTGAATTACACTTTTGATATGATTATATGTTCTGAATCAATCCCATATTTAGGGGTATCATAAGAAGACGCACTCATGACAAACATGGAATGACGTCTCAACTTTATTGAACCATTGGACTAAAAATGGATTCGGCTTAATATCGATGGTTATGATTATCTCAAAAAATCAATAGGAGAAACAAAACAAAGGCAAGATATTAAAACAAAACATGACATCAACTGGAAGGAAACAAGAACTAATACGTGAAGCTTGACTCGATGCAGAAATGAAACAAGAAAAAGCAATATTCAAACAACAGCCGGAGCTGCGTAAACGATAAGGAGAAGTGTGTCAGAGGATTTAAACCCCAATTTTTACAAAACCATAAAGATCCCAACCCTATCCGCAAGTAACAGTTTATCCCATCTTTCAACCCTAATTCATCCCAGACCATGCAAAAACAAGCGCATTTTCAAGTGAAATCCCAAAGCAAATGCAAAAAAATAACAATTTTTGTATTATGAAGCTCAGAGAAACAAGAAATCCAACAAAGCAATCGCAGACCTAGAATCAAAGGGGGGCGGGAGCAATCCGGGGGAAATGGGACTCCAGCGGCTAAATGCAGAGAATTGGAGGAGGGAAAGATGAATGGATAACGAGATTGAGAGATCTGTAACGAAATCTAGAGAGAAGTGGACAAAGAGAGACGATAAGGGGGCGAGGCGGGATTAGGATTTGGGAATTCTAGGGTTTTCAAAGCTCCTCTCTTGCACTTGCACCCTCGTTTCCCTTGCTATTTTCTTTTAGCTGTTGTCTTCGCTTAGGAGCTGCAATCGTCGGGGAGAATGACGAGGATGACGATGACGTGCTGGAGAATTGAGGTCTTCGCTCAGGAGCTGGAATCGTGGGGGAGGACGATGAGGACGACGAGGATGCACTGGAGCATAGAGGTCTTCGCTCAGGAGCTGGAATCCTCAGGGAGGATGATGAAGATGATGACGATGCACTAGAGCACAGAGGTCTTTGTTCAGGAGCTGGAATCGTCAGGGAGGACGATGAGGATGACGATGATGAGCTGGAGCACGGAGGTCTTTGCTCAGGAGCTGGAATCGTGGGGGAGGACGATGGAAAAGCTAAGAAAGCAACTGGAAAAGACAGAGAAAATAGGAAAACAGAGGGAATTAGGTGGTGAGACCCACATAAATTCCCTCTGGAAAGCTTGTTTTTCAAAGCTTTAGCCAGGGAAAAAAAATGGGGAATTAGAGGCAACTGGGAATCAACTGATTCCCTTGATTTCGATTCCCAAAATCAAACCAAACATAGGAATAGAGGGAATTGGCTCTCAATTCCCTCCATTCCCCCTGATTCTGGGTTCCCGTAATCGAACCAAACATGCCCTAAAACTTGAGCATGGGGGACAAGCCACAATCAATGAACTAATGGAGATTAACCTAGGCTCAAGGGAGGGCCCCAAGCCAACTTTCCTCAGCACTCAACTCTTTAGAGGAAAGCTAAACTTAGCTCAAAGTAATGCTTTAAGAGTACATTGACTTCTTTGTATGAAGCTATAAGAAGATGCCTAAACTAGATCCTGAAGTTATAGTCCACAAGTTAGCCATCAATTCCAAGCTTACACTTGTCCAACAAGCACATAGGAAATGAAACTCAACCTAACACAAAAGGTGATAGAAGAAACGAAGAAATTGATCGAGGCAGGCTTCATCAAAGAGGAAAAATAGCCATATTGGATGACAAGCATCATGCTAGTTAAGAAAAAAAATGACCAAATCTACATTTGTGTAGACTACAAGGACTTGAATAAAGGAAGTCCAAAAAATGATTTTTTTTTTATCGCTAATAATGGAAATCATGATTGATAATACGGTCAATTTCAAAATATTCTCTTTCATGAATGACTTTTTTAGGATATAACCAAATCAAGATGCATTGTGATGATAAGAAACATACAGTCTTTAGGACACTAATTGGCATTTACTACTACAAGATGATGTCCTTTGGACTCAAGAATGTAAGCGCTACTTATCAAAGGCCATGACTCAAATCTTTGATGACCTCATACGCCAATTAGTGAAATATTATGTGGATGACTTGGTGGTCAAAACTAAATTTAAAGATAGGCACGTCCAAGACCTAAGAGTGGTTTCGAGCGCCTTTGGAAATATAACTTAAAGATAAATCCTATAAAGTATGCTTTCAGGGTATCATCAGAAAAATTCCTCAACTTTATTGTCAAACATTGAGGGACTAATATCGATCCATCTAAGATCAAAGATATCTTGGATATGCCACCACGCAGCAATTTAAAGTAATTAATATTGTTCTAAGGCTGACTCACATACATATGAAGATTCATTTCAAACCTCTCTGAAAAATGCAAATCATTTTCCAAGTAGATGAAGAAGGATATGCTTTGATGGAGCATCATCCATCAAACCAAGGATCAGACCAAAGCTTCTGCAAGTCAAAATAGGCATTGGACTCGTATATGTCACTCCAAATGGGGGCATTTTATGATACTCTTATTCACTCTCAAAATCATGCACAAACAATAAAGCTAAATACTAGACCCTAATTGTAGGATTGAAAATGACTCTTAATATGGATATATTATGCCTACATTTTTTTGGTGATTCACAACTAGTTATTAGCCAAGTCCAAGGTAAATATAAAGCCCACAGATCTAAGCTCCTGAAATACCATGAAAAGACTCAAGAGCTCATACAGTAAATCCAACATGTTCAAATAACTAAGGTTCCTCAGTCCATCAATGTATAAGCTAACTTCTTAACCAAACTAGCCAAGGCACTGGTTGACCCTGATCAAAAAAAAATTCTAATCACAATTTGTAGTAGATAATTGATGAGCTCAGTCTTCAGTATCAAGTATGAGAAGATTGAATCTAAACTAGTAGAAGACGCCACATATTGGAGAATACTATTCACCAACTACCTCAAAAGTGGAAAACTCCCAAAAGATAAATTTCCATAAACACAACTTAGAAAGAGGATTGCGTGCTTTCTACTTATCAATAACACTCTTTATAGAAGGTCCTTTAGTCAACTACTTCTGTGTTGTCTCTCAGACAATGAGGCCAAAGAAGTTATGTATGAAATGCATTTCTAGAGTTTGTGGGGCTCATCAATTGGGCCCAAAATTGATGATGAAAATTAAGCATATGGGCTACTATTAGCTCATGATGGTAAGAGATTATATCGAATATGCAAAAAATGTCATATATGCCAAATTCATGGTGGCGTCATCCATCAATACTCAGATCCTCCACATCCAACAGTATCCTCATGGCCATTCGAGGTATGGGGATAAATGTTATCAGCCCAATTGAACCATCTTTTGCTTCATCCTAGCAGAAATTGATTATTTATCCCGAGGGGCTGAAATGATTTTACTAAAAGAGCTAAAAGTGGATACTATTATCCATTTCTTTCAAAAAAAATATCTTATACCAATTTGGTATTCCTTGAAGGATCATTTCTGATAATAGACCATCCTTTAGAAGCCCTAACGTAGGATGATTTGCGCATCATCATAAGATAGATTAGAAATATTTATCTATTATAATGTGAGAGTCAATAGGCTCATTGAGACATTCAACAAGACCCTCTCCAAGATCTTGAAAAAAGTTGTTACTAAAAATAAAAAAAGGACTAACACCAAAAACTTGTTGAGACACTATGAGCCTATCACACCATATATCAAACTCCTACCCAATTAATGCCATATGCATTAATATTCAAGACTAAAGTAGTCTTGCCACTAGAGTTGCAAATCCCCTCTATAAGGATTGCCTTGCAAGAAAAAATCACAAGAGAAGACAATGTTCATTTTCCTCTTGATGAGCTAGATTTCTTAGATGACATAAAGCTCATGGCCTAGCAAATCTTGAAAATGTATCAAGCACAAATAGTCAGGGCCTACAATAAAATGGCTCAACTTGGGTCCTTTCAGAAGGGAGAAATGGTCTTAGTTATGAGAAGACCCATAATCCTAAATTAAAATAAGAAAGACAAGTTTAAGTCTAATTGGGAAGACACTTATATCATTGAAATGATATTGGAAGGATGATCCTACCAATTGATCGGTGATAAGGGAAAAAGGCATGTGCTACCAATCAACAGTCGACTCCTCAAAAGGTACTATGCCTAAGTCCTGGAGGCAATAATAATAACAATTAAAAGTGTCTATATTTTGTCTATCATAGAATGTCTGATTTTCTCAAAAGGAAATTTTTGGTCAAACATGCACTTCATGTTTCTCAAGGTAAAATATGGACACAAAACTTTATTCATCTTGTGTGATGATCATGTCCGCATCTACATGTCAAATTAAGCCCACCTCTATGTAGCAAATTAAAAGTCTATCTTGCATGACAATCAAGTTCACATTTATATAGTAAATCAAGTCCACTTTCACATGGCAAACCAAATCTACTTGCACGTGGCAAATCAAGTACATGTTATGTAATGGTTAAGCCCATATCTACATGGTAAGTCAAGTCCACTTTTATATGGTAGATCAAATCCACCTTCATGTGATAAATTAAGTCCACTTTTTGTGTCAAATCAAGCCCACTTCATTGTGAAAACTCAAGTCCATTCCTTATGGTAAATCAAAACCATTCATTGGGTAGCTCAAGTCCACTTATTATGGTAACTCAAGCCTACTTTATACGGCTTACCAAGTCCACTTTCACATGGTAAAATAAGTCCATTAATTATGTTAAGCTAAGTCCACTCACGCATGATAATATTAAATCCACCTTCACATAGTAAATTAAGTCCATTCCTATATGGCAATATTAAATATACTCTCACATGATAACCCAAGTCCACTTATACGTGGCAAATTAAATCTACTTTCATGTGGTAAATTAAGTCTACTTCCATGTGGAAAATTAAGTCCACTTCTACATAGTAAACTAGGTCTACTTTCATGTAGCAATCAAAGTCCACTTTTGTGTAGTAATTTGAACCCATATAGTCAATTCTTGAAATATTAATACAAGGGCAAGTACTCAAAAATTGTTCACACTCTCTCCTCTCGCGAGAACTTGAGAAGAGACTATGAAGGGGACAATTTATTTAAGGCAATTTTTATCACAATCAAATTTGATTGGAATATGATTAAAATTGAGATTTATATGTCGCTAAATTATGGCTTAAATATGGGTCTCAGTCAGACTTCAATCATTTCTGAGTTTGATCAAAAATTAAGCTCAATATAGACTTGAACTCTTAAGGAATTCAGGTTTAAACTAGTATGTAAATCAGTTTTAATTCATTTTAAACTCGATTTTCACATGGATCTTGTGTCAAAAGGTAAAATTGGAGCCCACAATTGGTATCAGAACCACCTTTTGATGGTTGGTTTGCGAAAAATCGAGTTATAATTGTTTTCAGTTAAATTTCTCAAAACCCAATTTGGGAAAATTGAGTTTTTGTCTTGGGCTTGAATTAAAAATGATATGGAATAGCCTATTGGTCTCCAAAATTTTATTGGTGGAGAAAAATTCGAGTTCGGTTTTCAAAATTTTGATTTACGGTGATTTTTCAATAGTCTGTTGAATTTTTGAGATTAATTATGAATTAAAATTTTGAAAGGGCTTTTATGCGAAGTTACAATTCAATCCATTTCCAATGGTTTGGGTCGTGAGTTGCAACTTGATTGGTGATTCAATTTGAATTGCAATTGGTATCAATTTTGGGTTGTGAATTGCAATTTGATTTCA
This sequence comes from Trichopus zeylanicus subsp. travancoricus, assembly GCA_005019695.1. Taxonomy (NCBI): domain Eukaryota; kingdom Viridiplantae; phylum Streptophyta; class Magnoliopsida; order Dioscoreales; family Dioscoreaceae; genus Trichopus; species Trichopus zeylanicus. The sequence goes on from RXID01017020.1 coordinate 810,035, forward strand.
AATTGAATTATGATTTTGGATTCCAATCTCGGTTCGGTTTATGGCTTATGTTAATCAAATTATTCTTGATTAACATTGAGCTTATGATTATTTAAATTATCAAAAATAAATTTTCATTATTATTTATTCATGATTATATTTATGAGTTAAAATAACCAAATATTTCCCTAAAGGGTTTTGAGGTTATTTTAATTTATAAATATTATTATTCTATATTTATTTTCAACTCTAGTCAATTTGACCCAAAGGTTGAGTTGGTGTAGAGAAGAAGTAAATATAGAATATTTTAAAAATTTATTTGTGACTATTCTGATTTTATTGGTGATTGGCGGGATCTCGTGGTTTGTATTATTCTCCCAAAGGAGGTAGTACAAGATCATAATTTATCCCGATTTTGGTTTTACTCGTGGTTTGCGGGATCTCGTGGTTTATATTATTTTTCCAAAGGAGGTAGTACAAGATCACAATTTATCCTAATTCTGATTTTACTGGTGATTGGTGGGATCTCATGATTTGTGTTATTCTCCCAAAAGAGGTAGTATAAGGTCATGATTTAATCCCAATTTTGGTTTGGCTTGTGATTTGTGGGATGTCATGGTTTGTGTTAGTTTCCCAAAGGAGCTAATACAATATCATAATGATAATCCCTATTTGGATTAATGGAATCATGGATTATTTGTTATTGAAATGCATTTGTTGTGTATTTGAGCTATCCATTGCAAAATTTACAGTATAGAATCTAGTGGTCAGCTCTTCAAGGTCGAGATCTTGAATGGATCAAATTACTCGACTTGGAGAAGTGAACTAGAAGCTCATTTGGCATTTCAAAGTTTTGACATTGCTCTTGATACTACTGAATCACCTATTAGGTCAAGCTAGTTTGAAAAATGACACAAAGTTGATAAATTAGCAAGACTAATAATTAGAAGAATAGTATCTAAAATAGTTCGTGCCAGTTTGCCAGATGTGTATTCTGCCAAAGAATTACTTCAGATTATTCATGACAGATTTGTTGGGTCCTCTAAAGCCAAGAAATTATCTTTGACTCGGAAATTACACAACACAAAATTGGCTGAGCATGGGAATGTTCGATAGCATATCCTGAAAATGTTCTCGATTGCACATGAGTTGAAAAGTTTGGGCTTGAGTCTTGATGATGAATATGTCACATATTGTATCCTGGACTCGCTGGCTGCATCCTTTGAGACTTTTATTATTAACTATAATACACATGATCGTCATTGGAGGATGGATGAATTGCTGAATCAGTGTGTCTCAGAGGATGAAAGGAGGAAGGCTGTTAAAGCTGAACTTGTTAAAATTGAATCAACAAATTTGGTTGAGAAGAAATAGAAGTTTAATTCTCGGTCTAGAAAGCCTTTTAAGAAGCAAGTCTGGAAGAAGAAATTTGTAAAGAGCAAGGATGATGTGAAAGGAAAATGACCTGCTCAGTTAAAAGAAAAGGTTTGCTTTTATTGTAAAAAGAAAGGGCATTTTATAAAAGACTGTTACAAATTGAAGTTTTTGCAGGAAAAGAAACAAGGTAAATTTGAATGTCTAGTTTTCTTTGAGTCAAACTATATTGATGTTTCTCCTGATGCATGAATTGTGGACTCAGGATCATCGGTCCATATATCAACTATTATGCAAGGATTCCTGGACCTAAGAAACCCAGATGATCAAGAGAAGTATGTCTTCATGGGGAACAATGAGCGAGCTAAGATTGTCAGTGTTGGGACATATACCTTGGTTCTCCATGGTGGTCATACTGTTTTACTATCAAATACAATTTTTGCACCAGTTATTAGGCGTAACTTATTGTTAGTTTCTAGACTTACAGAAGTTGGTTATTGTTTTACTTTTGGCAAAAACTTTGTATCTCTAATATATGATAGTGTTGTTGTTACTACTGGTACTGTATCTGATGGTTTGTATAAATTGTATGTGAAATTGGAAGTTAACTCTACAATACAGTGCTACAATATTGATTCCAGACATATATGCCCTTATAATATGATTGTGCAATTGGATAAAAATTCTTCTCATCTATGGCATTGTCGTTTAGGTCATATTGGTAGAGACAGACTGGAGAGACTCTGCCATGACAGAATTTTACAGAATATAAATTTTGATGACTATGGAATCTGTGTAGATTGTATTAAAGGAAAGATGACAAGAGCATCATTTCCAAAGGCATTAAGATCTAATAATTTGTTAGATCTAGTCCATACAGATATTTATGGTCTGAATGGGGTAGTCACAAAGAATGACTAGAGATACTTTGTAACATTCATTGATGACTACTCACGATATAGGTATGTGTATCTGCTGCACAAAAAATAGAATGTGTTTGAAATATTTAAGGTGTATAAAGCTGAAGTTGAAAATTAGCTGGACAGAAAGATTAAAGCTATCAGGTCAGATAGAGGAGGTGAATACACTTCTGATATTTTTTTGACAATTTTTACAGGAGCATGGAATCATTGCAAATACAACCATTGCAGGAAATCCAAAGCAAATGAAGTAGCAGAAAGGAGGAATAGGACTTTGATGGATATGTTACATTGTATGTTAGTTTTCAGTGAATTGTCAGATTCTTTATGGGGCGAAGCACTAAAAATGGCTACATATATTTTAAATAGAGTACCATCCAAATTTGTTCCTAAAACTCCTTTTGAGTTATGGCTTGATAAAAAACCCAGTCTGAATCATCTCAAAATCTTGGGCTGTGATGCAAAAGCTAGGATTGCTGAACCTAATATGCCAAAAACTGCAGCTTGGAGCTTAAGCTGTAAGTTCATTGGTCTTCTGGATAGATCTAAGGGTTACAGGTTATACAATCCTATTCAGGGCTCCATTTTTTGAAGTAGAGATGTCAAATTTTTTGAACACAACACATTTGTTACAGGAAGCAAGAGGAAAAGAATTGAAGTTGAGGATGAGTCAGATAGAGGTATACAAGGTGAAGCACCGATGGTTGTGTTAGACCAGTCAGATGAAAGACCCAATAGAATTCTTAGATCAGCTCTATCAGACGACTATGTTGCATATCTAGAGGAAACTGGAGATATGCACATTCAGAGTTCAAATAATATAGATGAGACGTCTATATCATTGATCATAGAAAATGATGATCCATTAAATTTTTCAGAAGCCATAAGCAATGAGAATGCAAAATTCTTGTTGAATGCAATGATTGAAGAAATTAATTCCATGCAGAAAAAAGAAGTTTGGTCTCTAGTGCCAACACCTATAAGCTGCAAACCAATTGGCTATAAATGGGTCTATAAGACTAAATTGAAAGCCAATGGTGAAATTGACAAATATAAAGCAAGGTTGGTTGCTAAAGGATACACTCAGAGAGAAAAAATTAATTATAATGAGACATTTTCTCCAGTCTCTAGAAAAGATTCGTTAAGAATCTTCATGGCATTGGTTGCACACTATGATTATGAACTCATTCAAATGGATATTAAAATACCATTTCTAAATGGAGTTCTTGAAGAAGAAATTTATATGATTCAGCCAGAAGGGTTTATCCGAAAAGGTGATGAAACAAAAGTTTGTAGACTACATAAATCCATTTATGATTTAAAACAAGCCTGTTGACAGTGGTATATTAAATTTTATGAGGCAATCACAAAATTTGGCTTTCAGGAAAATACAGGTAATAATTGTGTATACTTGAAAGTCAGTGGGGGTAAGTTCAAATTTTGATGTTATATGTTGATGACATCTTATTGGCAAGCAATGAATTGAATTCTCTCAGAGAAACTAAAAGGATATTGTCTACAGTCTTTGAAATGAAGAATCTTGGCAATGCTTCATATGTCTTGGGTATTAAAATATATAGAGACAGAAAGCGTCGATTGCTTGGGCTTTCTCAGGAGACATATATTGCTAAAATTCTTTAGAAATATGGTATGGACAATTGTAAAGCTAGAGAGTCACCTATAGTCAAAGGTGATAAGCTTAATCTTTAGCAATGTCCTCAGAATGACATTGAAAGTGGGAGATGCAAAAAATTCCCTATACTTCAGTTGTTGGTAGTTTGATGTATTTGATGATCTGTACCCATTCAAATATTACTTTTATTGTGGGACTTCTTGGCAGATATCAGAGTAATCCAGGAATGACCCATTAGAGAGCAGTTACGAAGGTTTTTCGTTATTTGATGAAAACCCAAAATTATGTGCTCTTATTTGATGGTTATAAACCATTAAATGTTCTTAGATATATAGACTCTGATTGGAAAGGATGTAAGGATAGTTTGAAGTCTACATCTGGATATGTGTTTACTTTAGCAGAAGGAGTTATTTCATGGCGTAGTATGAAACAGACTACTACTGCTTTGTTAACAATGGAGGCAAAGTACATACCTTGTTGTGAGGCTAGCAAACATGCTATGTGGTTAAAATATTTCCTCTCTGATCTCTAGGTGGTTGATTATATTGATAGGCTAATGTAGATAGTCTGTGATAATGATGCAGCTATATCCCTTACTAACGAAGCTAGATGTCATTCCAAGGCAAAGCATATTGAGCTGCAATTTCATTATGTCCGTGAAAAAGTTCAAAAGAAGGATATTGTTGTTTCACAAATCTTCTTTATAGATAATCTGGCTGACCCAATGACTAAAGGTCTAGCGGTGAAAATATTTAAAGAGCATGTCAATCATATGGGGATAGTTTGCAAACATGATGTCGTATTTTGATTATTACATGTTTTTTCTTTGGTTATAGTTTATTTATAAGTAAACTATTGCTTTTCCCATAAGAAATGATTCCATTGATGTGTTTTGTTCTTAATCTTCCAATGTGGAAGATGGAGTTCTCGGGAATATCGTGGGTCACTAGGTAGGTTGGTGATGACCACCTACATGAGGACCTAGTGATCATGTGTAGGTGATTCTTGAAATGCTTGAAGTGAAGGTATGACTTGGCATCATATCCTTTTTATACCTCTCACTTAGATGAAGTGCATTGGCACTTGTGGGATGTCCTTAGTACAGTTTGTGCATCAAAGTGACATGTTTCTGAGAGAAGCACAAAGCAACTAGACCGTCAGTGGAATAGGCAAGAAAATTCTCACTATTGTTATATTTGATTATATGTCTTGTTCCATAAGCACATTGTCTATGCTTATGGTTGATGTTATTCAGCTCAACTGATGTAGTACTTTACTTGCTTTGACATGAAAACGATTGGTATACCATTAGTATACATCCATCTGTGATTGGACAGGTATGGGGACTACTGAGGAAGAGTGGTATGGTCCATTGTATCTGAATTGCACAGTTGGGAACCCATTGTTGAAAATTAATTTTTTAAAATTATTTTAAATATACATGAATCTATATATGTATAAATAAATAGATCTATAGGCCAAGTGGGAGATATTGTTAGTCCTATGGTCTTATAGACTATTTATTGATTTATTTTTGAGATAAGTTTGATTGTGCAAGTTGGGTCAGACAGTTTAGGAATGTAGTGAGTGGCTAAAATTTGACTTTCAGATTGATATTTATATGAAAATGGATGATCACATAGACGGAGCCAAGTTTTATATCTATGTATGCTCATTTGGGTATTTTGTGATGGGTCAGAACAATTTACAGTATACCCAGCATATGGTCTCACCTTGGGGTTGACTGGTTGGAGGAGGATAAATTGTTTCATTTGAATTATTTGATTTGGATCTTTTTATAAATGTTTGGCCTTAGTTATAAATACAAAACTTTCATTTATAATTATAATAAACTTTGGGGAGCCTATTTGCAAAAAGATAAATTTAAGACGATTACATTCACGGTTCGTGAATTGAGAATTGAATTGTGAGATTTGAGAGCAGAGAACAGAGGGTTTCTCTATTTCTAATTGTTCTCAGGCCTGTGACAAATTTTTCCTCCTCTTTGACTCTTCCCCATCAGAGAGTGGCAAGGACTCAGGGTGGATCTGCTGGGGTTTACAGATAAAAGTTTTAGAATTTCATTTCAGGCCCTGAGGTATGTAAATCAGTTTAATATATTTTGAACTCCATTTTCGCATGGATCTTGCTTCAAAAGGTAAAATTGGAGCCTGCATTGGTTACACTTTAAGCTAGTCAACCCCATAAGTAGTTGACAATGCGCCCTTCAAGCTAGTCAACTCTAGAAGCAGTTGACGATGCACCACTTAAGTAGTCAACCCCAGAAGCAGTTGACAATGCGCTTTTTCAAGCTCATCAACCCCAGAAATAGTTGATGACAAATTCTTCAAGTTAGTCAACCTCTAATATAGTTGCAATACACTCCTCAAACTAGTCAACCCTAAAAGTAGTTGATGATGCATCTTTCTAGTCAGTCAACCTTAGAAGCAATTAAGGATGTACTCCTCAAGTTGGTCAATCCCAAAAGCAATTGATGATACAATTTTCCAAGCTATATCCAATCCTATAAGCTATTGATGAGGCTACCAAAAATAATGAAGTTATCCCCTATGCCTTATTGGCTATTGAAATACTTTAGAAAACAAAGAAATTATCGCGTATGTCCTATTGGTTATGGAAATACTTCAAGGTCAACACAGTTATCACCAATGCCCTATTGGTTAATGGAAATACTCTGGCCCAAACAAAGTTATCGTCAATCTCTTATTAGCTAATGGAAACACTTCAATCCATGAAATTATCGCCAATGCTCAAGCCTATTGGAAACACTTCAAACTTGTCACATTCTCTTTCACGTCCCATCGGATGATGCCATCAATACCTACCAAAGATCAAGTAATTCTTGGAGGAGGATAAATTGTTTCATTTGAATTATTTGATTTGGATCTTTTTATAAATATTTGGCCTTAGTTATAAATACAAAACTTTCATTTATAATTATAATAAACTTTGGTGGCCTATTTGCAAAAAGAAAAATATAAGACGATTACATTCACGGTTCGTGAATTGAGAATCGAATTGTGAGATTTGAGAGCAGAGAACAGAGGGTTTCCCTATTTCTAATTGTTCTCAGGCCCGTGACAAATTTTTCCTCCTCTTCGACTCTTCCCCATCAGAGAGTGGCATGGACTCAGGGTGGATCTGCTGGGGTTTGCAGATAAAAGTTTTAGAATTTAATTTTAGGCCCTGAGGTACGTAAATCAGTTTAATATATTTTGAACTCAATTTTCGCATGGATCTTGCTTCAAAAGGTAAAATTGGAGCCTGCATTGGTTACACTTTAAGCTAGTCCACCCCATAAGTAGTTGACAATGCGCCCTTCAAGCTAGTCAACTCTAGAAGCAGTTGACGATGCACCTCTTAAGTAGTCAACCCCAGAAGTAGTTGACAATGCACTCTTTCAAGCTCATCAACCCCAGAAATAGTTAATGACACATTCTTCAAGTTAGTCAACCTCTGATGTAGTTGCAATACACTCCTCAAACTACTCAACCCTAATAGTAGTTGATGATGCATCTTTCTAGTTAGTCAACCTTAGAAGCAATTAAGGATGTACTCCTCAAGTTGGTTAATCCCAAAATCAGTTGATGAAACAATTTTCAAAGCTATATCCAATCCTATAAGCTATTGATGATGCTACCAAAAATAATGAAGTTATCACCTATGCCTTATTGGCTATTGAAATACTTTAGACAACAAAGAAATTATCGCGTATGTCTTATTGGCTTTGGAAATACTTCAAGGTCAACACAGTTATCAGCAATGCCCTATTGGTTAATGGAAATACTCTGGCCCAAACAAAGTTATCGTCAATCTCTTATTGGCTAATGGAAACACTTCAATCCATGAAATTATCGCCATTGCTCAAGGCTATTGGAAACACTTCAAACTTGTCACATTCTCTTTCACGTCCCATCGGATGATGCCATCAATACCTACCAAAGATCAAGTAATTCTTGGAGGAGGATAAATTGTTTCATTTGAATTATTTGATTTGGATGTTTTTATAAATATTTGGCCTTAGTTATAAATACAAAACTTTCATTTATAATTATAATAAACTTTGGTGGCCTATTTGCAAAAAGATAAATATAAGCCGATTACATTCACGGTTCGTGAATTGAGAATGGAATTGTGAGATTTGAGAGCAGAGAATAGTGAGTTTCTCTATTTCTAATTGTTCTCAGGCCCGTGAGAAATTTTTCCTCCTCTTCGACTCTTCCCCATCATAGAGTGGCAAGGACTCAGGGTGGATCTGTTGCGGTTTGCAGATAAGAGTTTTAGAATTTTATTTCAGGCCCTGAGGTATGTAAATCAGTTTAATATATTTTGAACTCGATTTTCGCATGGATCTTGCTTCAAAAGGTAAAATTGGAGTTTGCATTGGTTACACTTTAAGCTAGTCAACCCCATAAGTAGTTGACAATGCGCCCTTCAAGCTAGTCAACTCTAGAAGCAGTTGACGATGCACCCCTTAAGTCAACTCCAGAAGTAGTTAACAATGCACTTTTTCAAGCACATCAACCCAAGAAATAGTTCATGACACATTCTTCAAGTTAGTAGTGGATCTATTGGACACACTTCAAACCTCTCACATTCTCTTTCACGTCCCATCGGATGATGCCATCAATACCTACCAAAGATCAAGTAATTCTAGGAGGAGGATAAATTGTTTCATTTGAATTATTTGATTTGGATCTTTTTATAAATATTTGGCCTTAGTTATAAATACAAAACTTTCATTTATAATTATAATAAACTTTGGGGGCCTATTTGCAAAAAGATAAATATAAGACGATTACATTCACGGTTCGTGAATTGAGAATCGAATTGTGAGATTTGAGAGCAGGGAACAGAGGGTTTCTCTATTTCTAATTGTTCTCAGGCCCGTGACAAATTTTTCCTCCTCTTCGACTCTTCCCCATCAGAGAGTGGCAAGGACTCAGGTTGGATCTGCTGGGGTTTGCAGATAAAAGTTTTAGAATTTCATTTCAGGCCCTGAGGTATGTAAATCAGTTTAATATATTTTCAACTCGTTTTTCTCATGGATCTTGCTTCAAAAGGTAAAATTGGAGCCCGCATTGGTTACACTTTAAGCTAGTCCACCCCATAATTAGTTGACAATGCGCCCTTCAAGCTAGTCAACTCTAGAAGCAGTTGACGATGCACCCCTTAAGTAGTCAACCCCAGAAGTAGTTGACAATGCACTTTTTCAAGCGCATCAACCCCAGAAATAGTTGATGACACATTCTTCGAGTTAGTCAACCTCTGATGTAGTTGCAATACACTCCTCAAACTACTAAACCCTAATAGTAGTTGATGATGCATCTTTCTAGTTAGTCAACCTTAGAAGCAGTTAAGGATGTACTCCTCAAGTTGGACAATCCCAATAGCATTTGATGATACAATTTTCAAATCTATATCCAATCCTATTAGCTATTGATGAGGCTACCAAAAATAATGAAGTTATCACCTATGCCTTATTGGCTATTGAAATACTTTAGAAAACAAAGAAATTATCGCGTATGTCTTATTGGCTATGGAAATACTTCAAGGTCCGCACAGTTATCACCAATGCCCTATTGGTTAATGGAAATACTCTGGCCCAAACAAAGTTATCGTCAATCTCTTATTGGATAATGGAAACACTTCAATCCATGAAATTATCGCCAATGCTCAAGCCTATTGGAAACACTTCAAACTTCTCACATTCTCTTTCACGTCCCATCGGAAGATGCCATCAATACCTACCAAAGATCAAGTAAATCTGGGAGGGGAATAAATTGTTTCATTTGAATTATTTGATTTGGATCTTTTTATAAATATTTGGCCTTAGTTATAAATACAAAACTTTGATTTATAATTATAATAAACTTTGGGGGCCTATTTTCAAAAAGATAAATATAAGACGATTACATTCACGATTCGTGAATTGAGAATCGAATTGTGAGATTTGAGAGTAGAGAACAGAGGGTTTCTCTATTTCTAATTGTTCTCAGGCCCGTGAGATATTTTTCCTCCTCTACGACTCTTCCCCATCAGAGAGTGGCATGGACTCAGGGTGGATCTGCTGGGGTTTGCAGATAAAAGTTTTAGAATTTAATTTCAGGCCCTGAGGTATGTAAATCAGTTTAATATATTTTGAACTCGATTTTCGCATGGATCTTTCTTCAAAAGGTAAAATTGGAGCCTGCATTCGTTACACTTTAAGCTAGTCAACCCCATAAGTAGTTGACAATGCGCCCTTCAAGCTAGTCAACTCTAGAAGCAGTTGACGATGCACCCCTTAAGTAGTCAACCCCAGAAGCAGTTGACAATGCACTTTTTCAAGCTCATCAACCCCAGAAATAGTTGATGACACATTCTTCAAGTTAGCCAACCTCTGATGTAGTTGCAATAAACTCCTCAAACTACTCAACCCTAAAAGTAGTTGATGATGCATCTTTCTAGTCAGTCAACCTTAGAAGCAATTAAGGATGTACTCCTCAAGTTGGTCAATCCCAAAAGCAGTTGATGATACAATTTTCAAAGCTATATCCAATCCTATAAGCTATTGATGATGCTACCAAAAATAATGAAGTTATCAGCTATGCCTTATTGGCTATTGAAATACTTTAGAAAACAAAGAAATTATCGCGTATGTCTTATTGGCTACGAAAATACTTCAAGGTCCACACAGTTATCACCAATGCCCTATTGGTTAATGGAAATACTCTGGCCCAAACAAAGTTATCGTCAATCTCTTATTGGATAATGGAAACACTTCAATCCATGAAATTATCGCCAATGCTCAAGGCTATTGGAAACACTTCAAACTTCTCACATTCTCTTTCACGTCCCATCGGATGATGCCATCAATACCTACCAAAGATCAAGTCAATCTAGGAGGAGGATAAATTGTTTCATTTGAATTATTTGATTTGGATCCTTTTATAAATATTTGGCCTTAGTTATAAATACAAAACTTTGATTTATAATTATAATAAACTTTGGGGGCCAATTTTCAAAAAGATAAATATAAGCTGATTACATTCACGGTTCGTGAATTGAGAATCGAATTGTGAGATTTGAGAGCAGAGGATAGAGGGTTTCTCTATTTCTAATTGTTCTCAGGCCCGTGACAAATTTTTCCTCGTCTTCGACTCTTCCCCATCACAGAGTGGCAAGGACTCAGGGTGGATCTGCTGGGGTTTGCAGATAAAAGTTTTAGAATTTCATTTCAGGCCCTGATGTTTGTAAATCAGTTTAATATATTTTGAACTCGATTTTCGCATGGATCTTGCTTCAAAAGGTAAAATTTGAGCCTGCATTGGTTACACTTTAAGCTAGTCAACCCCATAAGTAGTTGACAATGCGCCCTTCAAGCTAGTCAACTCTAGAAGCAGTTGACGATGCATCCCTTAAGTAGTCAACCCCAGAAGTAGTAGACAATGCACTTTTTCAAGCTCATCAACCCCAGAAATAGTTGATGACACATTCTTCAAGTTAGTCAACCTCTGATGTAGTTGCAATAAACTCCTCAAACTACTAAACCCTAAACGTAGTTTATGATGCGTCTTTCTAGTGAGTGAACCTTAGAAGCAATTAAGGATTTACTCCTCCAGTTCGTCAATCCCAAAAGCATTTGATGATACAATTTTCAAAGCTATATCCAATCCTATAAGCTATTGATGATGCTACCAAAAATAATGAAGTTATCACCTATGCCTTATTGGCTACTGAAATACTTTAGAAAACAAGGAAATTATCGCGTATGTCTTATTGGCTATGGAAATACTTCAAGGTCAACACAGTTATCACCAATGCCCTATTGGTTAATGGAAATACTCTGGCCCAAACAAAGTTATCGTCAATCTCTTATTGGCTAATGGAAACACTTCAATCCATGAAATTATCGCCAATGCTCAAGTCTATTGGAAACACTTCAAACTTCTCACATTCTCTTTCACGTCCCATCGGATGATCCCGTCAATACCTACCAAAGATCAAGTAATTCTTGGTGGAGGATAAATTGTTTCATTTGAATTATTTGATTTGGATCTTTTTATAAATATTTGGCCTTAGTAATAAATGCAAAACTTTGATTTATAATTATAATAATCTTTGGTCGCCTATTTGCAAAAAGATAAATATAAGACGATTACATTCACGATTCGTGAATTGAGAATGGAATTGTGAGATTTGAGAGCAGAGAATAGAGGGTTTCCCTATTTCTAATTGTTCTCAGGCCCGTGAGAAATTTTTCCTCCTCTTCGACTCTTCCCCATCAGAGAGTGGCAAGGACTCAGGGTGGATCTGCTGGGGTTTGCAGATAAAAGTTTTAGTATTTCATATCAGGCCCTGAGGTATGTAAATCAGTTTAATATATTTTGAACTTGATTTTCTCATGGATCTTGCTTCAAAAGATAAAATTGGAGCCTGCATTGGTTACACTTTAAGCTAGTCAACCCCATAAGTAGTTGACAATGCGCCCTTCAAGCTAGTCAACTCTAGAAGCAGTTGACGATGCACCCCTTAAGTAGTCAACCCCAGAAGTAGTTGACAATGCACTTTTTCAAGCTCATCAACCCCAGAAATAGTTGATGACGCATTCTTCAACTTAGTCAACCTCTGATGTAGTTGCAATACACTCCTCAAACTACTCAACCGTGAAAGTTGTTGATGTTGCATCTTTCTCGTTAGTCAACCTTAGAAGCAATTAAGGATGTACTCCTCCAGTTGGTCAATCCCAAAAGCAGTTGATGATACAATTTTCAAAGCTATATCCAATCCTATAAGCTATTGATGATGCTACCAAAAATAATGAAGTTATCACCTATGCCTTATTGGCTATTGAAATACTTTAGAAAAAAAAGAAATTATCGCGTATGTCTTATTGGCTATGGAAATACATCAAGGTCAACACAGTTATCACCAATGCCCTGTTGGTTAATGGAAATACTCTGGCCCAAACAAAGTTATCGTCAATCTCTTATTGGCTAATGGAAACACTTCAACCCATGAAATTATCGCCAATGCTCAAGGCTATTGGAAACAGTTCAAACTTCTCACATTCGCTTTCACGTCCCATCGGATGATGCCATCAATACCTACCAAAGATCAAGTCAATCTAGGAAGAGGATAAATTATTTCATTTGAATTATTTGATTTGGGTCCTTTCATAAATATTTGGCCTTAGTTATAAATACAAAACTTTGATTTATAATTATAATAATCTTTGGTCGCCTATTTGTAAAAGGATAAATATAAGACGATTACATTCACGGTTCGTGAATTGAGAATGGAATCGTGAGATTTGAGAGCAGAGAATAGAGGGTTTCCCTATTTCTGATTGTTCTCAGGCCCGTGAGAAATTTTTCCTCCTCTTCGACTCTTCCCCATCAGAGAGTGGTAAGGACTCAGGGTGGATCTGCTGTGGTTTGCAGATAAAAGTTTTAGAATTTCATATCAGGCCCTGAGGTATGTAAATGAGTTTAATATATTTTGAACTCGATTTTCTCATGGATCTTGCTTCAAAAGATAAAATTGGAGCCTGCATTGGTTACACTTTAAGCTAGTCCACCCCATAAGTAGTTGACAATGCGCCCTTCAAGCTAGTCAACTCTAGAAGCAGTTGACGATGCACCCCTTAAGTAGTCAACCCCAGAAGTAGTTGACAATGCACTTTTTCAAGCTCATCAACCCCAGAAATAGTTGATGACGCATTCTTCAACTTAGTCAACCTCTGATGTAGTTGCAATACACTCCTCAAACTACTCAACCGTGAAAGTTGTTGATGATGCATCTTTCTAGTTAGTCAACCTTAGAAGCAATTAAGGATGTACTCCTCAAGTTGGTCAATCCCAAAAGCAGTTGATGACACAATTTTCAAAGCTATATCCAATCCTATAAGCTATTGATGATGCTACCAAAAATAATGAAGTAATCACCTATGCCTTGTTGGCTATTGAAATACTTCAGAAAACAAAGAAATTATCGCGTCTGTCTTATTTGCTATGGAAATACAACATGGTAAACACAGTTATCACCAATGCCCTGTTGGTTAATGGAAATACTCTGGCCCAAACAAAGTTATCGTCAATCTCTTATTGGCTAATGGAAACACTTCAGCCCATGAAATTATCGCCAATGCTCAAGGCTATCGGAAACACTTCAAACTCCTCACATTTGCTTTCACGTCCCATCGGATGATGCCATCAATACCTACCAAAGATCAAGTCAATCTAGGAGGAGGAAAAATTGTTTCATTTGAATTATTTGATTTGGGTCCTTTCGTAAATATTTGGCCTTAGTTATAAATACAAAACTTTGATTTATAATTATAATAATCTTTGGTCGCCTATTTGTAAAAAGATAAATATAAGCCGATTACATTCACGGTTCATGAATTGAGAATCGAATTGTGAGATTTGAGAGCAGAGAACATAGGGTTTCTCTATTTCTAATTGTTCTAAGGCCCGTGAGAAATTTTTCCTCCTCTACGACTCTTCCCCATCAGAGAGTGGCATGGACTCAGGGTGGATCTGCTGGGGTTTGCAGATAAAAGTTTTAGAATTTAATTTCAGGCCCTGAGGTATGTAAATCAGTTTAATATATTTTGAACTCGATTTTCGCATGGATCTTTCTTCAAAAGGTAAAATTGGAGCCTGCATTCGTTACACTTTAAGCTAGTCAACCCCATAAGTAGTTGACAATGCGCCCTTCAAGCTAGTCAACTCTAGAAGCAGTTGACGATGCACCCCTTAAGTAGTCAACCCCAGAAGCAGTTGACAATGCACTTTTTCAAGCTCATCAACCCCAGAAATAGTTGATGACACATTCTTCAAGTTAGTCAACCTCTGATGTAGTTGCAATAAACTCCTCAAACTACTCAACCCTAAAAGTAGTTGATGATGCATCTTTCTAGTCAGTCAACCTTAGAAGCAATTAAGGATGTACTCCTCCAGTTGGTCAATCCCAAAAGCAGTTGATGATATAATTCTCAAAGCTATATCCAATCCTAAAAGCTATTGATGATGCTACCAAAAATAATGAAGTTATCACCTATGCCTTATTGGATATTGAAATACTTTAGAAAACAAAGAAATTATCGCGTATGTCTTATTGGCTATGGAAATACTTCAAGGTCAACACAGTTATCACCAATCCCTATTGGTTAATGGAAATACTCTGGCCCAAACAAAGTTATCGTCAATCTCTTATTGGATAATGGAAACACTTCAATCCATGAAATTATCGCCAATGCTCAAGGCTATTGGAAACACTTCAAACTTCTCACATTCTCTTTCACGTCCCATCGGATGATGCCATCAATACCTACCAAAGATCAAGTCAATCTAGGAGGAGGATAAATTGTTTCATTTGAATTATTTGATTTGGATCCTTTTATAAATATTTGGCCTTAGTTATAAATACAAAACTTTGATTTATAATTATAATAAACTTTGGGGGCCAATTTTCAAAAAGATAAATATAAGCTGATTACATTCACGGTTCGTGAATTGAGAATCGAATTGTGAGATTTGAGAGCAGAGGATAGAGGGTTTCTCTATTTCTAATTGTTCTCAGGCCCGTGACAAATTTTTCCTCGTCTTCGACTCTTCCCCATCACAGAGTGGCAAGGACTCAGGGTGGATCTGCTGGGGTTTGCAGATAAAAGTTTTAGAATTTCATTTCAGGCCCTGAGGTTTGTAAATCAGTTTAATATATTTTGAACTCGATTTTCGCATGGATCTTGCTTCAAAAGGTAAAATTTGAGCCTGCATTGGTTACACTTTAAGCTAGTCAACCCCATAAGTAGTTGACAATGCGCCCTTCAAGCTAGTCAACTCTAGAAGCAGTTGACGATGCATCCCTTAAGTAGTCAACCCCAGAAGTAGTAGACAATGCACTTTTTCAAGCTCATCAACCCCAGAAATAGTTGATGACACATTCTTCAAGTTAGTCAACCTCTGATGTAGTTACAATAAACTCCTCAAACTACTAAACCCTAAACGTAGTTTATGATGCGTCTTTCTAGTGAGTGAACCTTAGAAGCAATTAAGGATTTACTCCTCCAATTCGTCAATCCCAAAAGCATTTGATGATACAATTTTCAAAGCTATATCCAATCCTATAAGCTATTGATGATGCTACCAAAAATAATGAAGTTATCACCTATGCCTTATTGGCTACTGAAATACTTTAGAAAACAAGGAAATTATCGCGTATGTCTTATTGGCTATGGAAATACATCAAGGTCAACACAGTTATCACCAATGCCCTATTGGTTAATGGAAATACTCTGGCCCAAACAAAGTTATCGTCAATCTCTTATTGGCTAATGGAAACACTTCAATCCATGAAATTATCGCCAATGCTCAAGTCTATTGGAAACACTTCAAACTTCTCACATTCTCTTTCACGTCCCATCGGATGATCCCGTCAATACCTACCAAAGATCAAGTAATTCTTGGTGGAGGATAAATTGTTTCATTTGAATTATTTGATTTGGATCTTTTTATAAATATTTGGCCTTAGTAATAAATGCAAAACTTTGATTTATAATTATAATAATCTTTGGTCGCCTATTTGCAAAAAGATAAATATAAGACGATTACATTCACGATTCGTGAATTGAGAATGGAATTGTGAGATTTGAGAGCAGAGAATAGAGGGTTTCCCTATTTCTAATTGTTCTCAGGCCCGTGAGAAATTTTTCCTCCTCTTCGACTCTTCCCCATCAGAGAGTGGCAAGGACTCAGGGTGGATCTGCTGGGGTTTGCAGATAAAAGTTTTAGAATTTCATATCAGGCCCTGAGGTATGTAAATCAGTTTAATATATTTTGAACTCGATTTTCGCATGGATCTTGCTTCAAAAGGTAAAATTGGAGCCTGCATTGGTTACACTTTAAGCTAGTCGACCCCATAAGTAGTTCACAATGCGCCCTTCAACCTAGTCAACTCTAGAAGCAGTTGACGATGCACCCCTTAAGTAGTCAACCCCAGAAGCAGTTGACAATGTACTTTTTCAAGCTCATCAACCCCAGAAATAGTTGATGACACATTCTTCAAGTTAGTCAACCTCTGATGTAGTTGCAATAAACTCCTCAAACTACTCAACCCTAAAAGTAGTTGATGATGCATCTTTCTAGTCAGTCAACCTTAGAAGCAATTAAGGATGTACTCCTCCAGTTGGTCAATCCCAAAAGCAGTTGATGATACAATTTTCAAAGCTATATCCAATCCTATAAGCTATTGATGATGCTACCAAAAATAATGAAGTTATCACCTATGCCTTATTGGATATTGAAATACTTTAGAAAACAAAGAAATTATCGCGTATGTCTTATTGGCTATGGAAATACTTCAAGGTCAACACAGTTATCACCAATCCCCTGTTGGTTAATGGAAATACTCTGGCCCAAACAAAGTTATCGTCAATCTCTTATTGGCTAATGGAAACACTTCAACCCATGAAATTATCGCCAATGCTCAAGGCTATTGGAAACAGTTCAAACTTCTCACATTCGCTTTCACGTCCCATCGGATGATGCCATCAATACCTACCAAAGATCAAGTCAATCTAGGAAGAGGATAAATTATTTCATTTGAATTATTTGATTTGGGTCCTTTCATAAATATTTGGCCTTAGTTATAAATACAAAACTTTGATTTATAATTATAATAATCTTTGGTCGCCTATTTGTAAAAAGATAAATATAAGACGATTACATTCACGGTTCGTGAATTGAGAATGAATCGTGAGATTTGAGAGCAGAGAATAGAGGGTTTCCCTACTTCTGATTGTTCTCAGGCCCGTGAGAAATTTTTCCTCCTCTTCGACTCTTCCCCATCAGAGAGTGGTAAGGACTCAGGGTGGATCTGCTGTGGTTTTCAGATAAAAGTTTTAGAATTTCATATCAGGCCCTGAGGTATGTAAATGAGTTTAATATATTTTGAACTCGATTTTCTCATGGATCTTGCTTCAAAAGATAAAATTGGAGCCTGCATTGGTTACACTTTAAGCTAGTCCACCCCATAAGTAGTTGACAATGCGCCCTTCAAGCTAGTCAACTCTAGAAGCAGTTGACGATGCACCCCTTAAGTAGTCAACCCCAGAAGTAGTTGACAATGCATTTTCTCAAGCTCATCAACCCCAGAAATAGTTGATGACGCATTCTTCAACTTAGTCAACCTCTGATGTAGTTGCAATACACTCCTCAAACTACTCAACCCTAAAAGTTGTTGATGATGCATCTTTCTAGTTAGTCAACCTTAGAAGCAATTAAGGATGTACTCCTCAAGTTGGTCAATCCCAAAAGCAGTTGATGATACAATTTTCAAAGCTATATCCAATCCTATAAGCTATTGATGATGCTACCAAAAATAATGAAGTTATCACCTATGCCTTGTTGGCTATTGAAATACTTTAGAAAACAAAGAAATTATCGCGTCTGTCTTATTTGCTATGGAAATACAACAAGGTAAACACAGTTATCACCAATGCCCTGTTGGTTAATGGAAATACTCTGGCCCAAACAAAGTTATCGTCAATCTCTTATTGGCTAATGGAAACACTTCAACCCATGAAATTATCGCCAATGCTCAAGGCTATCGGAAACACTTCAAACTCCTCACATTCGCTTTCACGTCCCATCGGATGATGCCATCAATACCTACCAAAGATCAAGTCAATCTAGGAGGAGGAAAAATTGTTTCATTTGAATTATTTGATTTGGGTCCTTTCGTAAATATTTGGCCTTAGTTATAAATACAAAACTTTGATTTATAATTATAATAATCTTTGGTCGCCTATTTGTAAAAAGATAAATATAAGCCGATTACATTCACGGTTCCTGAATTGAGAATCGAATTGTGAGATTTAAGAGCAAAGAACATAGGGTTTCTCTATTTCTAATTGTTCTAAGGCCCGTGAGAAATTTTTCCTCCTCTTCGACTCTTCCCCATCAGAGAGTGGCAAGGACTCAGGGTGGATCTGCTGGGGTTTGCAGATAAAAGTTTTAGAATTTCATTTCAGAGCCTGAGGTATGTAAATCAGTTTAATATATTTTGAACTCGATTTTCGCATGGATATTGCTTCAAAAGGTAAAATTGGAGCCTGCATTGGTTACACTTTAAGCTAGTCGACCCCATAAGTAGTTCACAATGCGCCCTTCAACCTAGTCAACTCTAGAAGCAGTTGACGATGCACCCCTTAAGTAGTCAACCCCAGAAGCAGTTGACAATGTACTTTTTCAAGCTCATCAACCCCAGAAATAGTTGATGACACATTCTTCAAGTTAGTCAACCTCTGATGTAGTTGCAATAAACTCCTCAAACTACTCAACCCTAAAAGTAGTTGATGATGCATCTTTCTAGTCAGTCAACCTTAGAAGCAATTAAGGATGTACTCCTCCAGTTGGTCAATCCCAAAAGCAGTTGATGATATAATTCTCAAAGCTATATCCAATCCTAAAAGCTATTGATGATGCTACCAAAAATAATGAAGTTATCACCTATGCCTTATTGGATATTGAAATACTTTAGAAAACAAAGAAATTATCGCGTATGTCTTATTGGCTATGGAAATACTTCAAGGTCAACACAGTTATCACCAATCCCCTATTGGTTAATGGAAATACTCTGGCCCAAACAAAGTTATCGTCAATCTCTTATTGGCTAATGGAAACACTTCAATCCATGAAATTATCGCCAATGCTCAAGTCTATTGGAAACACTTCAAACTTCTCACATTCTCTTTCACGTCCCATCGGATGATGCCATCAATACCTACCAAAGATCAAGTAAATCTAGGAGGAGGATAAATTGTTTCATTTGAATTATTTGATTTGGATCTTTTTATAAATATTTGGCCTTAGTTATAAATACAAAATTTTGATTTATAATTATAATAAACTTTGGGGGCCTATTTGCAAAAAGAAAAATATAAGACGATTACATTCATGGTTCGTGAATTGAGAATCGAATTGTGAGATTTGAGAGCAGAGAACAGAGGGTTTCCCTATTTCTAATTGTTCTCAGGCCCGTGAGAAATTTTTCCTCCTCTTCGACTCTTCCCCATCAGAGAGTGGCAAGGACTCAGGGTGGATCTGCTGGTGTTTGCAGATAAAAGTTTTAGAATTTCATTTCAGGCCCTGAGGTATGTAAATCAGTTTAATATATTTTGAACTCAATTTTCGCATGGATCTTGCTTCAAAAGGTAAAATTGGAGCCTGCATGGGATACACTTTAAGCTAGTCGACCCCATAAGTGGTTGAGAATGCGCCCTTCAAGCTAGTCAACTCTAGAAGCAGTTGACGATGCACCCCTTAAGTAGTCAACCCCAGAAGTAGTTGACAATGCACTTTTTCAAGCTCATCAACCCCAGAAATAGTTGATGACACATTCTTCAAGTTAGTCAACCTCGGATGTTGTTGCAATACACTCCTCAAACTACTCAACCCTAAAAGTAGTTGATGATGCATCTTTCTAGTTAGTCAACCTTAGAAGCAATTAAGGATGTACTCCTCAAGTTGGTCAATCCCAAAGGCAGTTGGTGATACAAATTTCAAAGCTATATCCAATCCTATAAGCTATTGATGATGCTACCAAAAATAATGAAGTTATCACCTATGCCTTATTGGCTATTGAAATACTTTAGAAAACAAAGAAACTATCACGTATGTCTTATAGGCTATGGAAATACTTCAAGGTCAACACAGTTATCACCAATGCCCTATTGGTTAATGGAAATACTCTCGCCCAAACAAAGTTATCGTCAATCTCTTATTGGCTAATGGAAACACTTCAATCCATGAAATTATCGCCAATGCTCAAGGCTATGGGAAACACTTCAAACTTCTCACATTCTCTTTCACATCCCATCGGATGATGCCATCAATACCTACCAAAGATCAAGTAAATCTTGGAGGAGGATAAATTGTTTCATTTGAATAATTTATTTGGATCTTTTCATAAATTTTTGGCCTTAGTTATAAAAACAAAAGTTTTATTTATAATTATAATAAAGTTTGGGGGCCTATTTACAAAAAGATTAATATAAGACGATTACATTCACGGTTCGTGAATTGAGAATCGAATTGTGAGATTTGAGAGCAGAGAACAGAGGGTTTCTCTATTTCTAATTGTTCTCAGGCCCGTGAGAAATTTTTCCTCCTCTTCGACTCTTCCCCATCAGAGAGTGGCAAGGACTCAGGGTGGATCTGCTGGGGTTTGCAGATAAAAGTTTTAGAATTTCATTTCAGGCCCTGAGGTATGTAAATCAGTTTAATATATTTTGAACTCGATGTTCGCATGGTTCTTGCTTCAAAATGTGAAATTGGAGCTTGCATTGGTTACACTTTAAGCTAGTCGACCCCATAAGTAGTTGACAATGCGCCCTTCAAGCTAGTCAACTCTAGAAGCAGTTGACGATGCACCCCTTAAGTAGTCAACCCGAGAAGTAGTTGACAATGCACTTTTTCAAGCTCATCAACCCCAAAAATAGTTGATGACACATTCTTCAAGTTAGTCAACCTCTGATGTAGTTGCAATACACACCTCAAACTACTCAACCCTAAAAGTAGTTGATGAGGCATCTTTCTAGTTGGTCAACGTTAGAAGCAATTAAGGATGTACTCCTCAAGTTGTTTAACCCCAAAAGCTGTTGACGATGCAATTTTCAAAGCTATATGCAATCCTATAAGCTATTGATGATGATACCAAAAATAATGAAGTTATCACCTATGCCTTATTGGCTATTGAAATACTTTAGAAAATAAAGAAATTATCGCTTATATCTTATTGGCTATGGAAATACATCAAGGTCAACACAGTTATCAACAATGCCCTATTGGTTAATGGAAATACTCTGGCCCAAACAAAGTTATCGTCAATCTCTTATTGGCTAATGGAAACACTTCAAACCATGAAATAATCGCCAATGCTCAAGGCTATTGGAAAAACTTCAAACTTGTCACATTCTCTTTCACGTCCCATCGGATGATGCCATCAATACCTACCGAAGATCAAGTAAATCTAGGAGGAGGATAAATTGTTTTATTTCAATTATCTGATTTGGATCTTTTTATAAATATTTGGCCTTAGTTATAAATACAAAATTTTGATTTCTAATTATAATAAATTTTGAGGGCCTATTTTCAAAAAGATAAATATAAGCCGATTACATTCACGGTTCGTGAATTGAGAATCGAATTTTGAGATTTGAGAGCAGAGAACAGAGGGTTTCTCTATTTCTAATTGTTCTCAGGCCCGTGAGAAATTTTTCCTCCTCTTCGACTCTTCCCCATCAGAGAGTGGCAAGGAATCAGGGCGGATCTGCTGGGGTTTGCAGTTAAAAGTTTTAGAATTTCATTTCAGGCCCTGAGGTATGTAAATCAGTTTAATATATTTTGAACTCGATTTTCTCATGGATCTTGCTTCAAAATGTGAAATTGGAGCCTGCATTGGTTACACCTTAATCTAGTCGACCCCATAAGTAGTTGACAATGCGCCCTTCTACCTAGTCAACTCTAGAAGCAGTTGACGATGCATCCCTTAACTAGTCAACCCCAGAAGTAGTTGATAAAGCACTTTTTAAAGCTCATCAACCCCAGAAATAGTTGATGACACATTCTTCAAGTTAGTCAACCTCTGATGTTGTTGCAATACACTCCTCAAACTACTCAACCCTAAAAGTAGTTGATGATGCATCTTTCTAGTTAGTCAACCTTAGAAGCAATTAAGGATGTACTCCTCAAGTTGGTCAATCCCAAAAGCAGTTGTTGATACAATTTTCAAAGCTATATTCAATCCTATAAGCTATTGATGATGCTACCAAAAATAATGAAGTTATCACCTATGCCTTATTGGCTATTGAAATACTTTAGAAAATAAAGAAATTATCGCGTTTGCCTTATTGGCTATGAAAGTACTTCAAGGTCAACACAGTTATCGCCAATGCCCTATTGGTTAATGGAAATACTCTGGCCCAAACAAAGTTATCGTCAATCTCTTATTGGCTAATGGAAACACTTCAATCCATGAAATTATCGCCAATGCTCAAGTCTATTGGAAACACTTCAAACTTCTCACATTCTCTTTCACGTCCCATCGGATGATGCCAACAATACCTAACGAAGATCAAGTCAGTCTAGGAGGAGGATAAATTGTTTCATTTGAATTATTTGATTTGGATCCTTTTATAAATATTTGGCCTTAGTTATAAATACAAAACTTTGATTTATAATTGTAATAAACTTTGGGGGCCTATTTGCTAAAAGATAAATATAAGACGATTACATTCACGGTTCGTGAATTGAGAATCGAATTGTGAGATTTGAGAGCAGAGAACAGAGGGTTTCTCTATTTCTTGTTGTTCTCAGGCCCGTGAGAAATTTTTCCTCCTCTTCGACTCTTTCCCATCAAAGAGTGGCAAGGAATCCGGGCGGATCTGCTTGGGTTTGCAGATAAAAATTTTAGAATTTCATTTCAGGCCATGAGGTATGTAAATCAGTTTAATATATTTTGAACTCGATTTTCGCATGGATCTTGCTTCAAAATGTGAAATTGGAGCCTGTATTGGTTACACCTTAATCTAGTCGACCCCATAAGTAGTTGACAATGCGCCCTTCAACCTAGTCAACTCTAGAAGCAGCTGACGATGCATCCCTTAAATAGTCAACCCCAGAAGTAGTTGACAATGCACTTTTTAAAGCTCATCAACCCCAGAAATAGTTGACGACACATTCTTCAAGTTAGTCAACCTCTGATGTTGTTGCAATACACTCCTCAAACTACGCAACCCTAAAAGTAGTTGATGATGCATCTTTCTAGTTAGTCAACCTTAGAAGGAATTAAGGATGTACTCCTCAAGTTGGTCAATCCCAAAAGCAGTTGTTGATACAATTTTCAAAGCTACATCCAATCCTATAAGCTATTGATGATGATACCAAAAATAATAAAGTTATCACCTATGCCTTATTGGCTATTGAAATACTTTACAAAACAAAGAAATTATCGCTTATGTCTTATTGGCTATGGAAATACTTCAAGGTCAACACAGTTATCACCAATGCCCTATTAGTTAATGGAAATACTCTGGCCCAAACAAAGTTATCGTCAATCTCTTATTGGCTAATGGAAACACTTCAATCCATGAAATTATCGCCAATGCTCAAGACTGTTGGAAACACTTCAAACTTCTCACATTCTCCTTCACGTCCCATCGGATGATGCCATCAATACCTCCCAAAGATCAAGTAAATCTAGGAGGAGGATAAATTGTTTCATTTGAATTATTTGATTTGGATCCTTTTATAAATATTTGGCCTTAGTTATAAATACAAAACTTTGATTTATAATTATAATAAACTTTGGGGGCCTATTTGCAAAAAGATAAATATAAGACGATTACATTCACGGTTCGTGAATTGAAAATCGAATTGTGAGATTTGAGAGCAGAGAACAGAGGGTTTCTCTATTTCTAATTATTCTCAGGCCCGTGAGAAACTTTTCCTCCTCTTCGACTCTTCCCCATCAGAGAGTGGCAAGGACTCAGGGTGGATCTGCTGGGGTTTGCAGATAAAAGTTTTAGAATTTCATTTCAGGCCCTGAGGTATCTAAATCAGTTTAATATATTTTGAACTCGATTTTCGCATGGATCTTGCTTCAAAAGGTAAAATTGGAGACCGCATTGGTTACACTTTAAGATAGTCGACCCCATAAGTAGTTGACAATGCGCCCTTCAAGCTAGTCAACTCTAGAAGCAGTTGACGATGCACCCCTTAAGTAATCAACCCCAGAAGTAGTTGACAATGCACTTTTCCAAGCTCATCAACCCCAGAAATAATTGATGACACATTCTTCAAGTTAGTCAACCTCTGATGTTGTTGCAATACACTCCTCAAACTACTCAACCCTAAAAGTAGTTGATGATGCATCTTTCTTGTTTGTCGACCTTAGAAGCAATTAAGGATGTACTCCTCAAGTTGGTCAATCCCTAACGCAGTTGATGATACAAGTTTCAAAGCTATATCCAATCCTATAAGCTATTGATGATGATACCAAAAATAATGAAGTTATCGCCTATGCCTTATTGGCTATTGAAATACTTTAGAAAACAAAGAAATTATCACGTATGTCTTATTGGCTATGGAAATACTTCAAGGTCAACACAGTTATCGCCAATGCCCTATTGGTTAATGAAAATACTCTGGCCCAAACAAAGTTATCGTCAATCTCTTATTGGCTAATGGAAACACTTCAATCCATGAAATTATCGCCAATGCTCAAGTCTATTGGAAACACTTCAAACTTCTCACATTCTCTTTCACGTCCCATCGGATGATGCCATCAATACCTACCAAAGATCAAGTAAATCTAGGAGGAGGATAAATTGTTTCATTTGAATTATTTGATTTGGAGCTTTTTATAAATATTTGGCCTTAGTTATAAAAACAAATCATTGATTTATAATTATAATAAACTTTGGGGGCCTATTTGCAAAAAGATAAATATAAGACGATTACATTCACGGTTCGTGAATTGAGAATCGAATTTTGAGATTTGAGAGCAGAGAACAGAGGGTTTCTCTATTTCTAATTGTTCTCAGGCCCATGAGAAATTTTTCCTCCTCTTCGACTCTTCCCCATCAGAGAGTGGCAAGGACTCAGGGCGGATCTGCTGGGGTTTGCAGATAAAAGTTTTAGAATTTCATTTGAGGCCCTGAGGTATGTAAATCAGTTTAATATATTTTGAACTCAATTTTTGCATGGATCTTGCTTCAAAAGGTAAAATTGGAGCCTGCATTGGTTACACTTTAAGCTAGTCGAGCCCATAAGTAGTTGACAATGCGCCCTTCAAGCTAGTCAACTCTAGAAGCAGTTGACGATACACCCCTTAAGTAGTCAACCGCAGAAGTAGTTGACAATGCCCTTTTTCAAGCTCATCAACCCCAGAAATAGTTGATGACACATTCTTCAAGCTAGTCAACCTCTGATGTTGTTGCAATACACTCCTCAAACTACTCAACCCTAAAAGTAGTTGATGATGCATCTTTCTAGTTAGTCAGCCTTAGAAGCAATTAAGGATGTACTCCTCAAGTTGGTCAATCCCGAAAGCAGTTGATGATACAATTTTCAAAGCTATATCCAATCCTATAAGCTATTGATGATGCTACCAAAAATAATGAAGTTATCACCTATGCCTTATTGGCTATTGAAATACTTTAGAAAATAAAGAAATTATCGCGTATGTCTTATTGGCTATGGAAATACTTCAAGGTCAACACAGTTATCGTAAATCTCTTATTGGCTAATGGAAACACTTCAATCCATGAAATTATCGCCAATGCTCAAGGCCATTTGAAATACTTCAAACTTCTCACATTCTCTTTCACGTCCCATCGGATGATGCCATCAATACCTACCAAAGATCAAGTAAATCTAGGAGGAGGATAAATTGTTTCATTTGAATTATTTAATTTGGATCTTTTTATAAATATTTGGCCTTAGTTATAAATACATAACTTTGATTTATAATTATAATAAACTTTGGGGGCTTATTTGCAAAAAAATAAATATATGACGATTACATTCACGGTTCGTGAATTGAAAATCGAATTGTGAGATTTGAGAGCAGAGAATAGAGGGTTTCTCTATTTCTAATTGTTCTCAGGCCCGTGAGAAATTTTTCCTCCTCTTCGACTCTTCCCCATCTGAGAGTGGCAAGGACCCAGGGCGGATCTGCTGGGGTTTGCAGATAAAAGTTTTAGAATTTTATTTCAGGCCCTGAGGTATGTAAATCAGTTTAATATATTTTAAACTAGATTTTCGCATCGATCTTGCTTCAAAAGGTAAAATTGGAGCCTGCATTGGTTACACTTTAAGCTAGTCGACCCCATAAGTAGTTGACAATGCGCCCTTCGAGCTAGTCAACTCTAGAAGCAGTTGACGATGCACCCCTTAAGTTGTCAACCCCAGAAGTAGTTGACAATGCACTGTTTGAAGCTCATCAACCCCAGAAATAGTTGAAGACACATTCTTCAAGCTAGTCAACCTCTGATGTTGTTGCAATACACTCCTCAAACTACTAAACCCTAAAAGTAGTTGATGATGCATCTTTCTAGTTAGTCAGCCTTAGAAGCAATTAAGGATGTACTCCTCAAGTTGGTCAATCCCGAAAGCAGTTGATGATACAATTTTCAAAGCTATATCCAATCCTATAAGCTATTGATGATGCTACCAAAAATAATGAAGTTATCACCTATGCCTTATTGGCTATTGAAATACTTTAGAAAACAAAGAAATTATCGCGTATGTCTTATTGGCTATGGAAATACTTCAAGGTCAACACAGTTATGTAAATCTCTTATTGGCTAATGGAAACACTTCAATCCATGAAATTATCGCCAATGCTCAAGGCCATTGGAAATACTTCAAACTTCTCACATTCTCTTTCACGTCCCATCGGATGATGCCATCAATACCTACCGAAGATCAAGTAATTCTAGGAGGAGTAAATTGTTTCATTTGAATTATTTGATTTGGATCGTTTTATAAATATTTGGCCTTAGTTATAAATACAAAACTTTGATTTATAATTATAATAAATTTTGGGGGCCTATTTTCAAAAAGATAAATATAAGGGATTACATTCACGGTTCGTGAATTGAGAATCGAATTGTGAGATTTGAGAGCAGAGAACAGAGGGTTTCTCTATTTCTAATTGTTCTCAGTCCCGTGAGAAATTTTTCCTCCTCTTCGACTCTTCCCCATCAGAGAGTGGCAAGGGATCAGGGCGGATCTGCTGGGGTTTGCAGATAAAAGTTTTAGAATTTCATTTCAGGCCCTGAGGTATGTAAATCAGTTTAATATATTTTGAAGTCGTTTTTCGCATGGATCTTGCTTCAAAAGGTAAAATTGGAGCCTGCATTGGTTACACTTTAAGCTAGTCGACCCCATAAGTAGTTGACAATGCGCCCTTCGAGCTAGTCAACTCTAGAAGCAGTTGACGATGCACCCCTTAAGTTGTCAACCCCAGAAGTAGTTGACAATGCACTGTTGGAAGCTCATCAACCCCAGAAATAGTTGAAGACACATTCTTCAAGCTAGTCAACCTCTGATGTTGTTGCAATACACTCCTCAAACTACTAAACCCTAAAAGTTGTTGATGATGCATCTTTCTAGTTAGTCAGCCTTAGAAGCAATTAAGGATGTACTCCTCAAGTTGGTCAATCCCGAAAGCAGTTGATGATACAATTTTCAAAGCAATATCCAATCCTATAAGCTATTGATGATGCTACCAAAAATAATGAAGTTATCACCTATGCCTTATTGGCTATTGAAATACTTTAGAAAATAAAGAAATTATCGCGTATGTCTTATTGGCTATGGAAATACTTCAAGGTCAACACAGTTATCGTAAATCTCTTATTGGCTAATGGAAACACTTCAATCCATGAAATTATCGCCAATGCTCAAGGCCATTTGAAATACTTCAAACTTCTCACATTCTCTTTCACGTCCCATCGGATGATGCCATCAATACCTACCAAAGATCAAGTAAATCTCGGAGGAGGATAAATTGTTTCATTTGAATTATTTGATTTGGATCTTTTTATAAATATTTGGCCTTAGTTATAAATACATAACTTTGATTTATAATTATAATAAACTTTGGGGGCTTATTTGCAAAAAAATAAATATATGACGATTACATTCACGGTTCGTGAATTGAAAATCGAATTGTGAGATTTGAGAGCAGAGAATAGAGGGTTTCTCTATTTCTAATTGTTCTCAGGCCCGTGAGAAATTTTTCCTCCTCTTTGACTCTTCCCCATCTGCGAGTGGCAAGGACCCAGGGCGGATCTGCTGGGATTTGCAGATAAAAGTCTTAGAATTTTATTTCAGGCCCTGAGGTATGTAAATCAGTTTAATATATTTTGAACTCGATTTTCGCATGGATCTTGCTTCAAAAGGTAAAGTTGGAGCCTGCATTGGTTACACTTTAAGCTAGTCGACCCCATAAGTAGTTGACAATGCGCCCTTCGAGCTAGTCAACTCTAGAAGCAGTTGACGATGCACCCCTTAAGTTGTCAACCCGAGAAGTAGTTGACAATGCACTGTTTGAAGCTCATCAACCCTAGAAATAGTTGAAGACACATTCTTCAAGCTAGTCAACCTCTGATGTTGTTGCAATACACTCCTCAAACTACTAAACCCTAAAAGTAGTTGATGATGCATCTTTCTAGTTAGTTAGCCTTAGAAGCAATTAAGGATGTACTCCTCAAGTTGGTCAATCCCGAAAGCAGTTGATGATACAATTTTCAAAGCTATATCCAATCCTATAAGCTATTGATGATGCTACCAAAAATAATGAAGTTATCACCTATGCCTTATTGGCTATTGAAATACTTTAGAAAACAAGAAATTATCGCGTATGTCTTATTGGCTATGGAAATACTTCAAGGCAACACAGTTATCGTAAATCTCTTATTGGCTAATGGAAACACTTCATCCATGAAATTATCGCCAATGCTCAAGGCCATTGGAAATACTTCAAACTTCTCACATCTCTTTCACGTCCCATCGGATGATGCCATCAATACCTACCGAAGATCAAGTAAATCTAGGAGGAGTTTAAATTGTTTCATTTGAATTATTTGATTTGGATCGTTTTATAAATATTTGGCCTTAGTTATAAATACAAATCTTTGATTTATAATTATAATAAATTTTGGGGGCCTATTTTCAAAAAGATAAATATAAGCGGATTACATTCACGGTTCGTGAATTGAGAATCGAATTGTGAGATTTGAGAGCAGAGAACAGAGGGTTTCTCTATTTATAATTGTTCTCAGTCCCGTGAGAAATTTTTCCTCCTCTTCGACTCTTCCCCATCAGAGAGTGGCAAGGGATCAGGGCGGATCTGCTGGGGGTTTGCAGATAAAAGTTTTAGAATTTCATTTCAGGCCCTGAGGTATGTAAATCAGTTTAATATATTTTGAAGTCGTTTTTTTTCGCATGGATCTTGCTTCAAAAGGTAAAATTGGAGCCTGCATTGGTTACACTTTAAGCTAGTCGACCCCATAAGTAGTTGACAATGCGCCCTTCAAGCTAGTCAACTCTAGAAGCAGTTGACGATGCACCCCTTAAGTAGTCAACCCCAGAAGTAGTTGACAATGCACTTTTTCAAGCTCATCAACCCCAGAAATATTTGATGACACATTCTTCAAGTTAGTCAACCTCTGATGTTGTTGCAATAGACTCCTCAAACTACTCAACCCTAAAAGTAGTTGATGATGCATCTGTCTAGTTAGTCAACCTTAGAAGCAATTAAGGATGTACTCCTCAAGTTGGTCAATCCCGAAAGCAGTTGATGATACAATTTTCAAAGCTATATCCAATCCTATAAGCTATTGATGATGATACCAAAAATAATGAAGTTATCACCTATGCCTTATTGGCTATTGAAATACTTTAGAAAATAAAAGAAATTATCGCGTATGTCTTATTGGCTATGGAAATACTTCAAGGTCAACACAGTTATCGTAAATCTCTTTATTGGCTAATGGAAACACTTCAATCCATGAAATTATCGCCAATGCTCAAGGCTATTGGAAACACTTCAAACTTCTCACATTCTCTTTCACGTCCCATCGGATGATGCCATCAATACCTACCAAAGATCAATTAAATCTAGGAGGAGGATAAATTGTTTCATTTGAATTATTTGATTTGGATCTTTTTATAAATATTTGGCCTTAGTTATAAATACAAAACTTTGATTTATAATTATAATAAACTTTGGGGGCTTATTTGCAAAAAAATAAATATATGACGATTACATTCACGGTTCGTGAATTGAAAATCGAATTGTGAGATTTGAGAGCAGAGAATAGAGGGTTTCTCTATTTCTAATTGTTCTCAGGCCCCTGAGAAATTTTTCCTCCTCTTTGACTCTTCCCCATCAAAGAGTGGCAAGGACCCAGGGCGGATCTGCTGGGATTTGCAGATAAAAGTCTTAGAATTTTATTTCAGGCCCTGAGGTATGTAAATCAGTTTAATATATTTTGAACTCGATTTTCGCATGGATCTTGCTTCAAAAGGTAAAGTTGGAGCCTGCATTGGTTACACTTTAAGCTAGTCGACCCCATAAGTAGTTGACAATGCGCCCTTCGAGCTAGTCAACTCTAGAAGCAGTTGACGATGCACCCCTTAAGTTGTCAACCCGAGAAGTAGTTGACAATGCACTGTTTGAAGCTCATCAACCCCAGAAATAGTTGATGACACATTCTTCAAGTTAGTCAACCTCTGATGTTGTTGCAATACACTCCTCAAACTACTAAACCCTAAAAGTAGTTGATGATGCATCTTTCTAGTTAGTCAGCCTTAGAAGCAATTAAGGATGTACTCCTCAAGTTGGTCAATCCCGAAAGCAGTTGATGATACAATTTTCAAAGCTATATCCAATCCTATAAGCTATTGATGATGCTACCAAAAATAATGAAGTTATCACCTATGCCTTATTGGCTATTGAAATACTTTAGAAAACAAAGAAATTATCGCGTATGTCTTATTGGCTATGGAAATACTTCAAGGTCAACACAGTTATCGTAAATCTCTTATTGGCTAATGGAAACACTTCAATCCATGAAATTATCGCCAATGCTCAAGGCCATTGGAAATACTTCAAACTTCTCACATTCTCTTTCACGTCCCATCGGATGATGCCATCAATACCTACTGAAGATCAAGTAAATCTAGGAGGAGTTTAAATTGTTTCATTTGAATTATTTGATTTGGATCGTTTTATAAATATTTGGCCTTAGTTATAAATACAAATCTTTGATTTATAATTATAATAAATTTTGGGGGCCTATTTTCAAAAAGATAAATATAAGCGGATTACATTCACGGTTCGTGAATTGAGAATCGAATTGTGAGATTTGAGAGCAGAGAACAGAGGGTTTCTCTATTTATAATTGTTCTCAGTCCCGTGAGAAATTTTTCCTCCTCTTCGACTCTTCCCCATCAGAGAGTGGCAAGGGATCAGGGCGGATCTGCTGGGGTTTGCAGATAAAAGTTTTAGAATTTCATTTCAGGCCCTGAGGTATGTAAATCAGTTTAATATATTTTGAAGTCCTTTTTCGCATGGATCTTGCTTCAAAAGGTAAAATTGGAGCCTGCATTGGTTACACTTTAAGCTAGTCGACCCCATAAGTAGTTGACAATGCGCCCTTCAAGCTAGTCAACTCTAGAAGCAGTTGACGATGCACCCCTTAAGTAGTCAACCCGAGAAGTAGTTGACAATGCACTTTTTCAAGCTCATCAACCCCAGAAATATTTGACGACACATTCTTCAAGTTAGTCAACCTCTGATGTTGTTGCAATAGACTCCTCAAACTACTCAACCCTAAAAGTAGTTGATGATGCATCTGTCTAGTTAGTCAACCTTAGAAGCAATTAAGGATGTACTCCTCAAGTTGGTCAATCCCGAAAGCAGTTGATGATACAATTTTCAAAGCTATATCCAATCCTATAAGCTATTGATGATGCTACCAAAAATAATGAAGTTATCACCTATGCCTTATTGGCTATTGAAATACTTTAGAAATCAAAGAAATTATCGCGTATGTCTTATTGGCTATGGAAATACTTCAAGGTCAACACAGTTATTGCCAATGCCCGATTGGTTAATGGAAATACTCTCGCCCAAACAAAGTTATCGTCAATCTCTTATTGGCTAATGGAAACACTTCAATCCATGAAATTATCGTCAATGCTCAAGGCTATTGGAAACACTTCAAACTTCTCACATTCTCTTTCACGTCCCATCGGATGATGCCATCAATACCTACCAAAGATCAATTAAATCTAGGAGGAGGATAAATTGTTTCATTTGAATTATTTGATTTGGATCTTTTTATAAATATTTGGCCTTAGTTATAAATACAAAACTTTGATTTATAATTATAATAAACTTTGGGGGCCTATTTCCAAAAAGATAAATATAAGACGATTACATACACGGTTCGTGAATTGAGAATCAAATTGTGAGATTTGAGAGCAGAGAACAGAGGGTTTCTCTATTTCTAATTGTTCTCAGGCCCCTGAGAAATTTTTCCTCCTCTTCGACTCTTCCCCATCAAAGAGTGGCAAGGAATCAGGGCGGATCTGCTGGGGTTTGCAGATAAAAGTTTTAGAATTTCATTTCAGGCCCTGAGGTATGTAAATCAGTTTAATATATTTTGAAGTCGTTTTCGCATGGATCTTGCTTCAAAAGGTAAAATTGGAGCCTGCATTGGTTACACTTTAAGCTAGTCCACCCCATAAGTAGTTGACAATGCGCCCTTCAAGCTAATCAACTCTAGAAGCAGTTGACGATGCATCCCTTAAGTAGTCAACCCCAGAAGTAGTTGACAATGCACTTTTTCAAGCTCATCAACCCCAGAAATATTTGATGACACATTCTTCAAGTTAGTCAACCTCTGATGTTGTTGCAATAGACTCCTCAAACTACTCAACCCTAAAAGTAGTTGATGATGCATCTGTCTAGTTAGTCAACCTTAGAAGCAATTAAGGATGTACTCCTCAAGTTGGTCAATCCCAAAAGCAGTTGATGATACAATTTTCAAAGCTATATCCAATCCTATAAGCTATTGATGATGATACCAAAAATAATGAAGTTATCACCTATGCCTTATTGGCTATTGAAATACTTTAGAAAACAAAGAAATTATTGCATATGTCTTATTGGCTATGGAAATACTTCAAGGTCAACACAGTTATCACCAATGCCCTATTGGTTAATGTAAATACTCTCGCCCAAACAAAGTTATCGTCAATCTCTTATTCTCTAATGGAAACACTTCAATCCATGAAATTATCGCCAATGCTCAAGGCTATTGGAAACACTTCAAACTTCTCACATTCTCTTTCACGTCCCATCGGATGATGCCATCAATACCTACCGAAGATCAAGTCAATCTAGGAGGAGGATAAATTGTTTCATTTGAATTATTTGATTTGGATCCTTTTATAAATATTTGGCCTTAGTTATAAATACAAAACTTTTATTTATAATTATAATAAAATTTGGGGGCCTATTTGCAAAAAGATAAATATAAGCCGATTACATTCACGGTTCGTGAATTGAGAATCGAATTGTGAGATTTGAGAGCAGAGAACAGAGGGTTTCTCTATTTCTAATTGTTCTCAGGCCCCTGAGAAATTTTTCCTCCTCTTCGACTCTTCCCCATTAGAGAGTGGCAAGGACTCAGGGTGGATCTGCTGGGGTTTGCATATAAAATTTTTAGAATTTTATTTCAGGCCCTGAGGTATGTAAATCAGTTTAATATATTTTAAACTCGATTTTCGCATGGATCTTGCTTCAAAAGATAAAATTGGAGCTTGCATTGGTTACACTTTAAGCTAGTCCACCCCATAAGTAGTTGACAATGCGCCCTTCAAGCTAGTCAACTCTAGAAGCAGTTGACGATGCACCCCTTAAGTAGTCAACCCCAGAAATAGTTAACAATGCACTTTTTCAAGCTCATCAACCCCAAAAATAGTTGATGACACATTCTTCAAGTTAGTCAACCTCTGATGTAGTTGCAATACACTCCTCAAACTACTCAACCCTAAAAGTAGTTGATGATGCATCTTTCTAGTTAGTCAACCTTAGAAGCAATTAAGGATGTACTCCTCAAGTTGGTCAATCCCAAAAGCAGTTGATGATACAATTTTCAAAGCTATATCCAATCCTATAAGCTATTGATGATGCTACCAAAAATAATGAAGTTATCACCTATGCCTTATTGGCTATTGAAATACTTTAGAAAACAAAGAAATTATTGCGTATGTCTTATTGGCTATGGAAATACTTCAAGGTCAATACAGTTATCACTAATGCTCTATTTGTTAATGGAAATACTCTGGCCCAAACAAAGTTATCGTCAATCTCTTATTGGCTAATGGAAACACTTCAATCCATGAAATTATCGCCAATGCTCAAGGCTATTGGAAACACTTCAAACTTGTCACATTCTCTTTCACGTCCCATCGGATGATGCCATCAATACCTACCAAAGATCAAGTCAATCTAGGTCAAACATCATCCAGCACAGGGAGTTGGGCAGTTACAAAACTTCTTCTCCACTCTTTCTCTTTCTTTATTCCTTTCATATTTTCTATAGTTTCATGTTGAAATTTATTATAAAGTGAGGGTATACCATTG
Organism: Trichopus zeylanicus subsp. travancoricus; assembly: GCA_005019695.1. NCBI lineage: Eukaryota > Viridiplantae > Streptophyta > Magnoliopsida > Dioscoreales > Dioscoreaceae > Trichopus > Trichopus zeylanicus. The sequence goes on from RXID01017020.1 coordinate 845,180, forward strand.
CTTCAACCATATATCCTTTCTTAAAATCAATCTAATGCTTTTTTTTTCTTTTTTTGTTTATCTCTATCTTATTAGCTAGATTTTTTACTTTAGAAGGTTCCTGATAAATATCCTAGTAATTAACAACAAGGGTTTACACCTATTGGAAGTCAATGTTTCCACAATACCTAATAGCACACTTTAAATCAAAATAAATTTTGATTTGTGATTTGAGGTTACTCCTCGGGATCTCCGCTATCCTAAATGGTTAATTTTGATCCCACATATTCAAGTTTGAATTTATGTTCCATTTGACTATATTAGGGTTCAGTTCAAAGTTGGTTCAACCAAATTGGGTTTTGGTTTAAACTTGGTTCAACCCAATTAAGATTTTGTTCAAATTTGGTTTAACCCAATTAAGATTGGCTTGTACTTGGTTTTACCTTATTGGAGTTTGGTTCAAACTTGATTCAACCTAAATAGTATTTGGTTCAAACTTGGTTTGACTCAATTGGATTTCAATTGGACTTCATTTTTATTTAATTTGAATATAGCTTAACTCAATTAGAGTTCAATTCAAACTTATTTTGATTTAGTTTAAATGGGGTTTAACACAATTAGAGTTCAATTTGAACTTGTTTTAATTTAGTTTGAATGTGGTTTGACTCAATTAGAGTTTAATTCAAATTTATTATGGTTTCGCTCAAACTTGTTTTGATTTAGTTTGAATGCATTTTGACTCAATTGGAGTTCAATGCAAGCTTGCTTTAGTTTGGCTCAAACTTGTTTTGATTTAGTTCGAATATAGTTTGACTCAATTAGAGTTCGATCTGAACATGTTTTAACTTCAGGTTCAATTAATTTGGTCCTGGTTTTGTTCCAATTAACTTGATTTGGACTAATCAAGGCTTGATCCAATTGGAACTCAATTAGGGCTGGATCAAAACCCAAGTCACCATTTTTTTTTACTAAAACAAACAACCAACTGGGGTACTAGTCAACCGACCAAAAGGATGTCACTCCAATTTCAATAGAACTAGATGACTGTTTGGATATCAATCATCCAATAGAGAGAGGTGCAAGCATTGGTTGACTACAATCGGATGATTGATAAGGGTATCGATTGTCACATGGAAGGCTTGCCAATTTCTTGATTCATCAAAATTGGATAACCAAATGAGGGTATCGGTCATCCGACAAAGCTTTGCCAGTTCTGATTGATCATAATTGATCAACTAATTGGGTGAGTAGCCGATCGATAGAAAGCTTTTCTGCTTGTCTAGACTAGTTTCAGTCCACTTGTTCTTGTCATCTTAAGTCCATTTGGTGCTTTGTTCGAATCAATTTGATTTTTCTCATTTCCTTTAGTTGAATCGACTTGAGTTTAATGTGATTGACTTATTTAATTTAACCAATTTGTGTTAATCAATTTAATTTTGGTTCAAAAGCCCTTGGACTATCATAATGACTTTGGGTGAGCTCATGAGTTGACCCTAAGTCGTGTTTGACTTTTAGGAGAGCCCACAAGCTTGTCTTTAGTTTAAATTAGCTTTTAGGCAAACCTGCTAGCTAGTCTTTAGCTGAATTGACTTTTGGACAACCCACAGGCTGGCCCTTGATCAAGAAAAATTGAATTGACTTTCAAGTGAGCCTGTAGGTTGGCTTTTGGTCAGAATGGCTCTCAGATGAGCCCGTAGATTGGCCTAAAACTAAGTTGACTTTCGGATGAGCCCCCAATCTTGTCCTAGGTTGGGATGGCTTTTAGGCAAGCCTGCAGACTAGCCCTTCTCCAGTTGTGGAGATCATATTCAATGAGGTGAGAAAATTTTTTTTTTTTTATTTTCATCTTTCTCTTCTCTCTTTTTATTTCTTTTTTTATTTGTTTCTATTGTTCACATAGGCTAACAACCAATTTGATATATATATATAGCTTCCAACTGAAGTCCTCTTCGCGGATAGATCCAACTGGATCTTGACTGAACTTGGCCAAAGATGGGAGGCAGGTGGCGGCAGCAATGAGGAGTAGCATGTGGGAGGTGAAGTCAGAGTAGCAACCTTCAATGATGGTCTAGATGCAATAAAGGCAAAGGGGCCGTGGGTGGCGACATTTGGGTAGATGACCAGCGAATGGTGTAGTGGCAGTGTAAGGTCCGAGCACAGTGTAAGGCTGAAGCATGGCTATGGGGGCAGGAAAGGGAAGAGAAAGAAGGCAGCAAGGGAAAAGAGAACAAAAAGGAAGTTAAGATGAGAGTTGAGCCTTTTTTTGGTGTCTTCTTCTCTATAGTCAACAATTATTTCCTTCTTTCTCTAGCCTCTGATCTCCCTCAATGATGTCCCTAATCTCTCCTTTCTTTGTTTGATTTTGCAAATTTCTATAGGACTGAAATCAAATCATTGATTGATTCAAAATTTGAGATTTGATTATATTCTCAATAAAATTGGGGATTTGAATCTTATATTATTGATTGATATATTCTAAGATTGCAATTTTGATTGAAATCTTGTTACTTGTTGATGAAATTGGATGAGGATTCCTTCTTTATTGATACAAAGATCCAAATTCTTTTCCTTTTTTTGCTGATCCTATGTTGAATCGAACAACTAGTTGAAAGACCGATCGACCGACAGAGAGATTACACCAGTCTCATCTTAATAGAACTAGTCAACTGGCTGAGAGTACCAATTGAGTAGCAGAACTTTGCTAGTTCTACTTGATCAAAATTTATTGACTGATTTATCAAGTGATCGACTAGTGTAGCCCGATTTATAGTTCAGCCCATGTTTACTTCAAGTTGGATCAGCCCAAATTAGATTCAACCTATCACAAATTAGACTTAAAGTATAGCCCTAATTCTCATCAAACTTAAAGCCAGAGTTGGGTTACAAAATCTACCTAAATAGTGTCTAACTGCAAAAGCACAATTACAATATGAAGCTCAATTACAAACGATGCACCTAATGATAAAGTATGATTACAAGCTATGTGCTTGACCACTTAGTGAGTTAGTTACAAGTTCATGCTTTACCATCTCATTTCTTGGTTACAAGCTTCACACTTGACTACCTTGTAGGTCAATTATAAGGTTTGTGCTTGACCACCTATAAGTTGGTTACAAGATTCACACTTGATCATCTTGTTGACCAGTTATAAGCTTCACACTTGACCACGTTATTACTTGGTTATAAGATTCATACTTGACCACCTCTTATAAGCTTCATGCTTGACCATCTTATTACTCAGTTACAAGTTTCATGCTTGACCACCTTATTATTCTATTACTAGAATCACAATTGACAACCTCGTAGCTTAATTATAAGATTCATGCTTGACCACCTCATAGCTCAGTGACAAGCCTTATCTTGACACTTTATATCTTGGTTACAACCCTTAAGCTTGACTACCATAGAAGCTCAATTATAAGCCTTGAGTTTGACCATCTCGTAGTTTGAACAAGTTTCGTGCTTGACCACCTCATAGTTTAGTTACAAGCTTCACACTAGACCACCTTGTAACTCAATTACAAGGTTCACGCTTGACCACCTCGTAACTTGGTTACAAGCTTCGCACTTGACCACCCCATAGTTCGATTACATGCTTCACGCTTGACCACCTCATAGCTTAGTTACAATCCTTATGCTTGACCACCTTGTAACTTAATACAAGCTTTTTTTCTCGATCATCTAGTGGTTCAATTAGAACCCTTATGCTTGATCAACTTGCAACTTAGTTACAAGCTCCATGCTTGGCAATGAAGAGAGGTTTGGTTACATGCCTTGTGCTTAACCACCTTGCTGTTCAGTGACTAGCTTCTTGCTTGACCAATCTAGAGCTCGGTTACAAGACTTACTCCTGGTCAACTTACAATTTGATTATTGCATTAAGGATAAAGCACATGGCTCAACAAATAGTAGCTTATCTAGCCTACAAACCTTACACTACCAAATTTATGATTACTTGAAGAACTTCCATAGGCATGGGAGCAAAGGACCTCTCGCCCCTTGTGTGTAAAAAGGAAGGCCACCTGATAGTCGTGATGTCAAACATCAAAACCCTAGAGACCAAAAGGTAGGAATTCAAATTAAATAAAAATGTCCAAATTGTGAATAACATATGACAGAATCTCCATGCATCATTGAAAAATTAATGATCAGCACAATAGTCAAAGCAACATTGTCTTGAAACTACAAAAATTCTAATGATTTTGTGTAATTACATAAGGCAACGATACGACTCATAAGAGATCCAACTTAGCCATGAGAAATGATGGTTCAAAAAGTCACTCCCCACATAGACTTGTGAATTGTTGGTGTACAAATTTAGGGGATACTATTGATACATTGAACCAATTGCTAAGCTGTAGAAATCAAGAGGTGACTCATTGACCCAAAACCAATTTTGACATTTGAGTATGGTTTACTACTCACTATGCCTCTAGGATTTCGGTTTATCATTCGCTAAACAAGAGATAGATCTCGAGATAAAATCTTCTGAGGGAAAAGGCTCATACTGAGGTGGCAAGGGAAGGACCTCAATTCACAAGGTTGCAAAGATTTTGGGAAAATATGGAAAAGACTATATCATTGGTCCTGTTTATAGAGATGTGAGATTATGGGCAAGAATCATGAGGCATGCGGGGTGGTGCGGATCACGGTCGATCTAAGTGTGCCCCTCTATATGACCGGAAGATCAATCCTGCTTGTATGTGTCCAAATGACTAGTTTCCGATAAGAAGTTAAGAAAAATTATTGATTTGAAAAGAAAAAGAATTTTTAGTAAATAATCAGTTATTTTATCGTGAATTTACAAAAAAATTACTTATTTTATTAGTATTAATGAAAATTTACTCATTTTATATTAGAAGTTTATAAAAAAAAATCATTTCTATTAAAATATTTTTAAAATATTTCATTTTAATTTAATTTTATCACTTAAATTAAAATAAAAATTAATTTATTTTTATATTATTTTATTTTGAATAATCGGTTCATAATATCGAACTTCTTCTAATAAAATTAGATTTTAAATTTTCAGTTTTATAAAATTAGATAGTTAACTTTTCACACAAATTAAAATAAATTAATTTTTTATATTAATTTAAAAATGATTTAAATTAAAATTAAATAACAATAATTTGAAATTTTTATATTAATTTTACCTAAAAGATTAAAATCGAAGGGCTGGACTCAAGAAAAATCCCTATAACAAATTCCAAAAAAAAAAAATTTGAGTGAGTTCTTTGTTCTGCCGGAAGCCCGGCAAGCAGGAGATCCCGGCTGTCGCCTCCCTCGTGCTGCCTTCCTGCCCCCGGTCGACGCCCTCGCCATGTATCAAGATGTTGTTCGCCGGACAACAAACTATATTGGATCTCATTTATCCAATTATTCGGTCTAAAATTAATTAATCACATCTGACATCATAACGGCTAACCACCCCGCCGGGATCGGCAAGAATCTCATCTTCAAGGTATGCACATGCTTCAGAATTCTTTGATCTTGCTTCTATTATATGCACACGAATGTTTGTTCGACGTCGTCTGAGGTTCTTTGGCATGCAATTCGATGTCGAGATCTGCAATTGGACATGTTGGACATTGAACAAGATGTAATTTTTCCTCAAATATCAGCAGTTTTTGGATGGAGTAAAACCACGAAACAGAGTGGATCTGGGATTTGAAATAGTATTGATTGGATTTAGTTTATAATGTGATGCAATTTGATGCCAAAATCTGCATTTTTCGAGCTTCAACTTCAGGTATTATCTTGTAATGGGATCCAAAATGGAATCGACAAGTACATACCATGAGGTGATGTCGTTTAGGCAAAGAATTCAGAAGTAGAGATTTGGATGGAGAATAATTAGTTGACACTATTTGTGATGTCGTTTTCTGAATTACGTGGCAAGATCTTCATTTTTTTGCTTGATTTTCCTTACGGTAGTTGTCCATGCATTAACATCTCATTTCGTTTTTTTCCGAAGTTAGGGATCTGGAATGTGCACAAAAGATGTATTACCTTTTTTTTGTGCAACAAGGTGTATTGCTTTGATAGTGTATCTATTCTATATATCTTTTTGGACAGCGACTTACATGTACAAAATGTTCATTCTAGATTTATTTTTTAATCGTGGGAGGTTCTTGGAGGTGTTTGATAAGTGTCAGTATTCAATTTTGATTATTTCAAGCCTGCTGCTTTATACATATGGTTAAAATTAATGAATTTAGATTCGAGTGTTTGTGGATATCGTACTTTGGTATGAACTTTCAGCACTTGTAATATATCACCTTAAGTTTAATGGTCCTTATTCTTTTGTTATCTGTTGTAATTGATAGCTGCATGCATTTTAGTTGATATAATGCAGAATGAATTAGTAGTTGCTTGTTGATGGGGAACTATTTTTTGTTATTTATATCCTCCCAAGAGCAATATTGCAGATTATCCAAATTGCACTTAACCACTTTGAAATGAGTCCCAAGTATTATTTGTTGCACCTGACTTTATTTCATGGTTTCTCTGTCCTTCCTCTACTTGTCTAATTGAACTAATGATTGTAGTTCTTACATAAAATGCTTCTAGAATGGAAGTTAAATAAGGTTTGTTTTGCATCACTTACGGCTTAGTTTTTTAGTGTACCATTTAAGTGAATAGAATCGGGGCCCAAGGTTTCACGTGTTTTAGAAGAAGTTGGCATATTTGTCTGTTGATGTATATTTCTGTTCCAAAAATGATCAGCTTGTGGAAAGTGAAATGATGGGTTTTGAATGCTTTTACAGGTAAAATACATCATGAAGATGCAGGAAGAGCTCCTATTTCAGGGAAGGAGATCTGATTATGGATCAGCTCACAGAGTTAACGAGTAAAGGATGTGGATGTTTATTCGTCATTGATGAAAAGCAGCATCTGATATGGACGTTTGCAGATGGTGACCTCTGGCGTACACTGAAGGCCAGTGGTGAAGGCATCTTCAGACTTACTGTAGGTGAGATGTCCGACAGGTATGCTGTTGATACTTCTTTTCATACTCACAACTCAATCTTCTCCTCCAAACCACCTTTATGAGATTGATGAAAATAGAGGACCAGTAAAATTGGTTTTGTCAGCTACCCATTTTTTGGGATCAAACTATAACAATCACTTTATGAAATAATTCTCCTTATTCTTTTTTCCTTTTTAATCCATAGAAATACACAGGGAAGCTTTCTAGTGCTATTAACTGGTTGTAAATGAAATTTACCCTGGAGTTTAATTTGTAGCTGTAGGTCTGATCAATCATCTAGTTGCAACCATCACAGATGAGCACTAGTTTATTTGCAGTCTTCGTCTTTCACACCTTGACATGTGAAATGGTGTCATCCAGGCTAATTATTGCTGCCCATGATTATATCATTTGATATGGCTCTCTGCTACTTTATGCTCTATTATTGCAACAGCTCATGCTAGATTTGTGTATTGTCTAGCTGAAAACATCTAGTAGGTGATTTCATGATTTGATGTTGGGGGGCTGGATTGTCTGTTAGGTTTTCAGAAGTGGCCAAAGAAATCTATTTGAAGCAACAAAACTTAGTCCAATTTTTTGCGCTGCATGAATAGTTGTCAAGGCTCACAAGCAAGAGAAGCTAAAAATGTTAAGTTAGGTATTGTACGAATGTAGAGTGCAATCAGTCGAGTTAGGCAGAGGGTGGTGAATGAAATCTAAGCAGGAAACAATGGCCAACAAGAGCAGATTATGTTCCTTCTGTTGATTATGGTGCTTCCTGTGTTAAAATGAAAATCATCATAAATAAACTAAGAGGTTTTTTCTTTTTGATGGAACTAGGAGGAAGTTGTATAAATTGTAAAATTGAATTCAGGCCTCCAGTTTGGTTTGATACATTGCTTTCAATGTATTTAGTCTTGGGCTATTCTTTCTCTAGCACAATATTAACCAGTATTTGCTGTAGCACTATATATAATATTTAACAATTTCTATAATCGAGACATCAAAGATGCAAATTTAATGAAATTTCTGATAATATAAAGATGTATATTACCCTAATGATGCCACTATAATTGAGACAAATTTCAGCTGCATGAGTTGATAGCACTTAAATAACTATCATCAGCCTGGTCTGATCTATGGAATATATGGCACTAATAGTAGAAGCATTGGAAAATCTTTTTTTTTTCTCATGCAGTTTTAGTTGAAGATTGTAAGGCAAGTAATGCTGTAACTATGCAGTTAACCATCCTGTCAAGTGCTGAAAAAAATTGACATATATACAAGCTTGGTTAGATCACCACATAGTGCAAATTCAGCTGCAGATGTGCTTTTGTGTGTAAGAAAAACTTGTTTCAATCTACATACTGTAAAGGAATCAATCAATTCCATCAAAAGAAAAGTTAGATTTAAAATTTAAGTAATTATTCAAGGATCAGTTATATTCTTTATTTGTATATGTTTGCACGTTATGCTGGAAGCTGTGACATGCTTGGTACCGAGACATGATCAAACCATGCAACTGTGTACACCATCAGCCTTTTTTTCTAGTTTCTGTTATTCTGAAGTGTTAGTTTTTCATGCCTTCTCTGTGGCATAATTTGCCTTTTTCTAAATAGTTTCATGACCCTTCTTTTCTTTTTGTGAGAAATAATGGGTTCACCATCTTTTTCTTTTTCCAAATATGCAATCTCATGTCTTTAGCTACCTTCTTCACTGTGCACTTCCTTATATCTAAAATTTACTTGCCTAACAGGAATCCGTGAACCATTAGCCTTGATGCAATGGTGTTAGAGGCCATGAAAAAGATGGAGTCACCCCCATCTGCTGTCCAATTCTTGCCTGTTGCTGATCAAGAAAATGTCATTATTGAGATCATCACCTTGCATGGACTCCTCTCCGAGGGATGTGAAAAATTCTCCAGTTTGTACCTTGTAATATTTTCCCTACAATTCTTTGTAATTCATGTTTCTTATTGCCATTCATCGAGTGACATTCATGTCATTTGTTTGTAAATTTACGTTGCTAAATTTGTTGAGCAGATTTGTTGATGAGAATCCAAAGTTAAGAAATTTTAATAGTCAAGTTCAATTGTCCAGTAAATATTTTTCTCTAGTCCTACTTGTGAGTTGTGTAACAGCAAAATTCTATGTACAAGCGGATAAATTTTATTTGTGCTGATCAGGGTTAAAACCAAGGTTTGCCGTTTCGGTATCGGTTTTGGTTTCGGGACCCAACAAAACCGATACGTTTCGGCTATTTCAGTCATTTCGATTTCAGTTTTTGCCGTTTCGGTTTCGGCTGAAAGAATTTTTAAAATTATTAATTGGGCGTTGACCAGAGTTTGACTATATTTTGACTTCAAATTAAAAATACGATAAAATATTGGAAAAAATTTGAAAAAATTTGAAAAATTAGGAATGAATTTATACTTAATTTTACCATAATATTAAATATTATTTAAGCTAATTAAACTTAATTTTGATAGTTAGTCACTGATATAGTCTACTTTTAATATATATTAGTGTACTAAAAAACATACAAGAAATAATATGAATATGCTTAAATTTAAAAATTAACATAAGCACATTTAACTTTTCATTAAAATGTATTTCACACATACATAATTTATAAATTCTAAGATAATACAACTAATCATCATAATCATCATCAGTTGAGTTTGGAACATCTGAGTGTGGAATTACAAATTCAGTACCTGGATGATTCGGACGAACATTTGTAGGCATACGAGCCAGAAAAACTAGCTCTGCGCGATCTCGTGTTAGCGGTTCTGAAGTATAACTATACATCGAAGGTCCAAAATGAAAATGATAACCATATTGATTGACAACACATAGTAAAAGTGGTCCAATAACCCATGAGAAATAAATATCACATTGTGTAAAGTACTCAGGGGAAATTACGGTAAGACGCTGATTGATAGCATTAAGTGAATCTTGTTGAGAGGCATGATAAATTTGATTATTGACTCTTCCACGGTCTTATAATGTCTGCTTAATTAATGCTTGTTCAAGTAGATCATAGGGCGAAGGTGGAATCATTCTACGATAAAATATAAGCTTTTGGCGAAAAATTGACATAATTATTCTTCCTGCTTGCAGTGTCACTTGGTCTAGAACTGTAATATAATCATCCGAATTTGCCATTATCTGTTTCAAAAATAATTATCTTATAATTGTCAGTATTTATGAACATAAAATAGATAATAAAAAATACGTCAGAAGGAAAAGATTACAATAAATTGTGCTAATGAAATAGATAAATTATCATGCGATAAAATAAATTATATAGAAATTAAATTTAAATGTCATAAAATTACAATAAGATATCAATTTAAGACAATGATGAAAACATTATTTCATAAATGATATAAATCTACGTCTTATAACCACATGCTGTTCCGAGGTGGATCTTGAAGAGATTGATATTCTTCATTACCATACTCATCAGTACGATAGAGTTGTGATCGATAGTATTGTTTAGCATGCGGATAGTAGGAAGTTGTATGGTCCTGCATTAACTGATGATATCCTAGATTGTAGTCTCCCCGCGCTCACTGAGCTCGCCCCACGCGCGCTGTGCTCACCGCCGGCGCCCCGCGCTCCCTGCCGCCGGCCCGAGCCCGCCGCCCTCACCGGACGCGCCCAAGATCGCCCGCAATCGCCATAGCTCGCTCGCCGCTGCTGCATGCAACGAAACCCTAAACCATTCTGATATTTAGGATTTCGTTAGGATTTGGGTCGAAACCACAAACTTTGGTTAAAACGACTAAACCTTTGGCAGTGGGAGAAACGTCACATCCTGAAACAAATTTCTATCGAACTCTTGGGCATTTAATGCGGGACTATTGCATTATACCTAAGAAATTTCATCAAACGCCTTGTTCAAACTACGAGACAAACTCTACTGGATTTCCGCTTTACTGAAACCGCGGTGTGCCCGCAACTTTTACAGAAGGAATTCTGGAAATCAAACACATGATTTCCCCGAAGGACTTTGGTGTGCTTCGAAAGCCTTAGGCATCGACATCAAAGTTGACATCAGTGAAGATTTTCTTCAAACACCTCATAGGCAACAACTCAACCATGGGAGAATTCCGTTCATTCCTTTAAATAGCCAGAAAAAGACAGAAATTTTATGAACTTCTTTCTTTCAAGAGCTCACGCCGAACACCCCGTCGCCGGAGATGAGGAACTCGCAGGACCCCTGAGGCAAGTGCGGCGCGAAAACCACCTGCATCCTCCGCCTCGTCCTCGTCGCCCTCGCTCTCTCCTCCCGTTCGCCCACCACCTCCTCGATCCTCGACAAGAATACCCTCGTGTTCACACAGTGCGACCACGCCAGCCCCAGCGCCGGTGCTACCCTCCTCCCCGACGTCCACAATCCTTCTCCCTCCAGCACGTCCACCACTTGGTTCGTCACCACCACCGCCGCGCCGAGCCTCCTCGCCCGCTCCTTGAGCGCGCCGGCGATCTTGAAGAAGAGGTTGGACCTGCGGCGGAGATCCTGCGGGGAGTTGTCGAAGTCGGCGCGGAAGAGGGCGGCGATAGAATCGACGACGATAAGGCGGGCGGGCGGGTGGTCAGGGAGACGGCCGAGGAGGGCGAGGAGGTCATCAGGGGAGGGGGCGGGGCGGATGAAGACAAAGGGAAGAAGAGAGGGAGAGGGTGAGAGGCGGAGTAGACGACGAAGGGGAAAGGGGGGTTCGGAGTACAGGTAGAGGGAGGGGGAAGAGAGGCCGCCGACGGAGGGGGGGAGCGGCGCTCGGAGCAGGAGCTGGAGGCAGAGCTGGGTCTTGCCAGCGCTGCTCTCGGCAACGAGCTCGGTGATGGATCCGCAGGGGATGCCCCCGCCGAGGATGGCGTCGAGAACCGGGCAGCCGAGGGTGAGCTTGTCAGCGGGGAGGTGGAGGGGATTCTCCGGCAATGGATGGGGATGCATGCTTGGTGTTTGATGATTTGCCCAATAGAAGGAGAAAGGAACGCGGTAGTTTTGAATCACTTTGATTGATGATTTCCCGCGCTTTTAATATTTTATTTCCCGCTTTACCGAGGACAATATAAATTGAAATTTCATTTATACCCCTTCAAAATCACGAGATTTCATGAAGCTTTTTGATTTGGGAAGTTTCCATAGACTCTTGCCAAAATTTTTTATTACCCGATTCCATTTTAATGATATGCCAAAATCACGAAGGCTAACTTGGTAAAATTAAAAAAGCATAAAGTAAAATTCGAGCCAATGGCAAAAACATATGATTAACATTCAAAATAAATTATTATTGAGGTAATTTAAGGGTCGGTTTTCGAGGTAGTCGGCCCAGATAGAATCTTTAAGGTTAAAAAATGTCAGAATTGAGCCCAATAGTTGAGCAAAAAATTGATATCTTCAAGGTAAAAAATCTAATTGAGCAATAAGCTCAGTGGCCTTGATTCAATAACAGACTCATATGCGGTAACTCCATAAAAAATTTGGCTCTTCTGAATAGGCTCGGATGTCCCGGTTGATTCATAATTAATCATTATATATTTATGATAAATAATTCATAGTTATTCCAGAAGTCAATCCCGAAAAATTTAGGATTAGCAGTTGTTCATTACGAAAAGTTCAACCCAACGATTATCTAAAATCAGGGGATACCAATAGCATAAATCTCCAGACACATTATAAAAGTGGGGTAAGGAGGGAAGTAAAGAATTAATATCCAATTACTTATTTTACTCTCATTATTGAGTAAAGATCTAAGTTGAGCGTTGGAGTGACCATCAAAGAGAGCTCCCAGCGATCTTCTTTATGATTTATCTCTATGCAAATCAATGGAAAGGCGGCCAAGCAGGTCTGATTTCAACTTCTCAAATTAAAGTTAGTGCAAAACCAGGCTCCATCAATAAATTGATGCTTTTATTGATATATGCTCTATCATTTTTCTGTCGATATATCTAGAAATTCTATGGCCATGTCTTCGACAATAAGGGTGTCGACATTCAAAAATCAGCATGGGGGTTAACTGCTCCTGCATTGGTGGAGTCACACAATTCCTCTAATAAGCTAGGTGAATCAATTCATTGAGTTAACTCGACCGTACAACTACTCATACAAGAAATCTGGGGAGCCTCTCTACAAACTGTCCCTAAAGTACTAGTAGGTTCCTCTAACTCAGTGAGTTAGCAAAAATTTCAAACACTAACTGCTGCAATTCAGCAAATGGTACAATTAACGGAAGCTCAAGCATAAGTTATGAAGAATCTGCAAGACAATTAGAAAATCAGGCTCAAATGATGTAAAATATCCAAGCTTATTACACCCAACATCAACACAAATCCCTGTTCAAGCCGAAGCTCCGAGCCAACACAATGATCCACACTTACAAATCATGAGTTAATTGCATCCGAGCGGGCATCATCATTCAAGCCATCAAGACCCTTTAGCCAAAGTCTCACTTCGATACTAAACTTCAAGGGGTCACGAAGAATAAGATTTTATTTGAGGTGATTTTCACCACAATCAAATTTTGATTGAAATATGATTGAAATTGAAACTTGTATGCTACTAAATTATAACTCAAGTGTGGGTCTCAATTAAATCTAAATCACAGTAAAATTTGATTGAAAATTGAGTTCAATTTAGAACTAAATTCTTAAGAAACTTGGATTCAAATTAAAGTGGGCTGAGTGGAGTAGATAGTTAAACCAAAATTAGGCCTAAAATTCATCCAAAATCTAGATTACAATAAAAAAATATAAAGATTTTACAAATAGGATCTTGTACTGAATAAATCCTTGTAAATAGATCATTGGCCGAATTTTGCTTATAAATAAGTCTCTAGAATTTGAATTTTGCGAAAAAAGTATAATAAGATCCTAAAATTATGGATTGGCCTTCGCGAAATTTAGTATTTATAAATAAATTCTTCAAAAAATTGATAATTATAATTTGATCCTTATGCAATCTAGAATTTACAAATAAACCCCTCAAAAGATCAATAATTATAATTTGATCTTTATAAAATTTAGAGTTAGTGAATAAACCTCTAAAATTCTGACTTTTTGCGAACTATTTTCAAAACTTTTTATTTATAAATAAATTCAAATTTTATTTAAAAAGAACACCGGAAGTTTTCAAATTTTAAAATAAGTTTTTTTATAGAAAGACTCCTAAAATTTATAAAATTATAATTAAGTCTAAATTTTTTGGACAAATTTGCAAATAACCTCCCTATTATATAATATCACAAATTAATACAAATTTTAAATTTTATTCCAGAGTTCTATCCACATATCCAATATTCAAAATAAAATAGAAAATCAATTCATACATATCCAATCTACAAAATTTCATATTTTCAATGAGAATAAACTTCATCTCATCATCTATTCAAAATTTAAAAGAGAGAGATTAATTTGATTTTCTTTATCTTTATGGCTATTATAAAAAAACTTGTATCCTACGCGAAAGGGAGAGATCAGAAACTATAAAGGGAGGGCGATGGAAACAAATAATCAACATGAAATTGAAGGAGAAGTCAGAATAGGATGATCATAAAAGGAGCAAAAAAAAACAAAAACTACGGAACGATAGGGTTGAGCAAAACCGGTTTACCGTACCAGTTTTAGACATTTTAAAACCGAAACTGGATTTCAGTTCTTAAAAAATTGAGAACCGGAACCGTACCGGTTTAGATAAAGAACCAGTTTTTTGGATTCCAGTTCTAAATCGGTTCTAAAACCGATATACCAATTTTAAATTATGAATTTTAAAATCTATATTTTATATTATAATCCTATAAAAAGTTAATTTTAAATACACTAACAACTACGATTCCTACCTAACAAAAAATAAACAGCAAGCATTTCCTGTGGCAGTAATAGCAACCATTGTTTTTACCAAAAAATAAAGAAATAACAACCATTGAGCCAAAAATTGAATTGTAAGTAAATACAACTGACGAGCTTTTCCAACAATTCAAATGGTTTCTTAAAAACTTACAAGACAAGATTACCAAAAAAGAAGCAATAGTAGTATCATAGTTGAGCCAATATTAGAGGACAGAGGGATTATGCATTATGCACTTATGCAGTACAGCAGACCAGCAGGCAATAGTAGTAGATCATCCTTGCCAAGTTGCCATGACTTTAGAAGTTCAGATGTCTTCACCTTGTCCTCATTTCTTCCTGTCATTTGCTCTTTCAATTGACTTAGCACTTAGCAGTAAGCAATACAAGAAAAATGGGATATCAGTCTAGAGTCAAACATCTTTGCTAACAACAGATAAATAAACCATGCTGGCAAAAGCAGAAACATAGTGTAGGCATATGATTCTTCAGTTACAAAGAAATCATTCTCTAGTTACAGAATGCTAGAGTCAAATATCTTTGCTAGTAGGTTCATAAGGATACAAATAAACAATATAAGAAAATGGGATGTCAGTCTAGAGTTAGACATCTTTGCCGACAACCAGGCAAGTTCACAAACCCTACTGGCAAAAGCAGGAATATAGTGCCCACTACCCAACATATGATCTTCCAATTATAAAGAAGTCATTCTCCACATACACTGAGTGTTCAGTGAAAAATGCCTGAGAGCATAAGACACAGAAAATTACTATAATGTAAATCCAGAAAGAACAAAAAAGTACTAATGCTTGGAAATCCATGCAGAAAGAGATATATATACCTGAAGAAATCAACAGTCAGACATCTTTGCTGGTAGATTCATAGGAAATAGCATCATATTCAGTATCTTATTCTTCTGGACCTTCACAGTTCTCAGTGATGGGATGCCACCAATTCATGCCATGCAGAAAGAGATATATATACCTAAAGAAATCAATAGTCAGATATCTTTGCTGGTAGATTCATAGAAAATGCAAACAAGCAATATAAGAAGGTGAGATGATACTATATTCAGTATCTTATCCTTCTGAACCTTCTCAGTTCTCAGTGATCAGATGCCACCAATCCATGTCATACAGAAAGAGATATATATATCTAAAGAAATCAATAGTCAAACATCTTTGCTGGCAGATTCAAAGGAAATGCAGATAAGCAATACAAGAAGGTGAGATGGCACCATCAGTATCTTATCCTTCTGGACCTTCTAAGTTTTTAGTGATCGGATGCCACCAATCCATGCCTTGCACAAAGAGATATATATACCTGAAGAAATCAACAGTTTGAGAATACTAAAGTTAGGCATCTTTGCTGGCAGATTCATAGGAATGCAGATAATTTTTGTTTAGATAGTTTCAGATTTATTTTTTGAAGTTGAGCCAGTATCAGAGGGATTATGCAATATAGCAGACTAGCAGTAGTAGATCATCTTTGCCATGACTTGAGATGTCTTCACTTTGTCCTCTTTTCTTCCTTGCATTTGCTCTTTCAATTGGCTTAGCAGTTAGCATTCAATATGTGTAAGTTTGGTAATAATTTTATAATCAAAATCAATAGTTAGAGAATAGAGATTAGAGAATACTAAAGTCAAATATCTTTACTGGCAGGTCCATAGGAATGCAGATAAGCAATACAAGAAAATGAGATGTTAGTTTAGAGTCAGACATCTTTGCTGACAGGTCCATAGGGAGATAGATAAACAAACCAATGAACCATGTTGGCAAAAGTAGGAATATAGTGCCCAGCATATGATCTTCTAGTTATAAATAAGTCATTCTCCATATACACTGGGTGTTCAGTGAAAAATGCCTGAGAGCATAAGACACAAAAAATTGCTATAATGTAAATCCAGAAAGAACAAAAAAGTACTAATGCTTGAAAATCTATGCAGAAAGAGATATATATACATGAAGAAATCAACAATTAGACATCTTTACTGGTAGATTCATAGAAAATGCAGATAAGTAATACAAAAAGGTAAGATAACACCATGTTCAGTATCTTATCCTTCTGGACCTTCTCAGTTCTTAGTGATGGGATGTCATCAATCCATGCCATGCAGAAAGAGATATATAGTTTTATTATTTAGTCAGTAGAGCATCAGAATAAATTTAAGTATATTAAAGAGATAGTTGGGTAATATAACAAGATGTCAAGATTAAATTTAAGAGCAAAAATGAAAAATGAAGTACTAACCTTTAAATCTGACATTCCCAAAATTACATGATTAAGAAAGAAAATTAATCATCAATTGAAATTATTGTTTCTATTTTGTTTGTCATTTATGCAATTATAAAGATAAAACATGTGAAATATATAGCATAAATATTAAAATCAATATTGATTTCTACAAAAATAATACAATGAATAAGTAATTTTTACCTACGGATATTTTTCAATTTCATCAAGTGTCTCCTCGATATTAATAGAAGAACTAGTAGAACGCAACCAACCTTGTGTACAAATAAGAGCTTCCACCATTTTTACAGATAGAGAACTTCGAAATTGATCAAGAACTCGACCTCCTACACTAAAAGCTAACTCCGAAGCAACGGTAGATATGGGTATAGCAAGCACATCTTTAGCCATCATGAAAAGAACTGGATACCTACTACTGTTTGCTTTCCACCACAGAAGAATATCAAAATCTTCTGCCTCATCTTCACGTTCCTCCTCCAAATACTTATTCAATTCTATTTTACAAGTGGAAGTCTTTTGTTTTGCTTTTGCTTTTCTCAATTCATCTTGAACCAGCTGAAGTACATCAAGATTACTTGTTCCAGTGGCATTCTTTTCTTTTATCTATTTAACTCCTGCAACACTATGGGAAGAAGATGATGATTTTTCTATAGATGAATATTCTTGAAAAAGTCTATCCAAAACATTCTTCACTTTATACTTCAACTCATTGACTTTTTCATTCTCATAGCTTTCCTCAATCATCCAATCTACACTCTCCAACTTTAGCCTAGGATTAAGCACAGAAGCAATAAATAGCATAATATTAAGCTTTTCAATATTTGCCCAATATTTATCATATTTGGTCTTCATCTTAAAAGTCATAGTACTTAAGCAGAAGTCATCTGATTTAGAAAATTTCTTGATCATCATGTCAATTCTATACATCCTTTGCATATATATATTTTGCTGTAACATAAGAAGAACCAAATATGTTTAAGGTAACATCATAAAATACTTGCAAAGAAAGTAATAAAGCTCGAGTAACATCCCAATCTGCATGTGTTGGTGAACCCTGTGACTTTCCCTTCATTAGCTCCTCTGCATATTTCGAATCTTAGATCTCCAATAATTCAAAAGCTTTCTGAAATTTCAAAGCAACATCAAGCACTAGATATGTAGAGTTCCATCTTGTTTCAATATCAAGACAAACCAAACTTTTGCATTCTATTTTTTCTTACTCCACACAAAGCTTGAACCTTTGTACTCTTGTTGGTGATGATCTCACATATTTAACTGCAGTCCAAATTCTAGCAATTGTCATTTGAATCTTTAAGTCCTTCTTTAACAATTAGACTCAGGAGATGTGCACACATCTGACATGCAAATACTCACCATTAAGTACATGACCTTTCCAACTATCAAGCCTCTTCCTCAGGTACTGAACTCCAACATTATTAGAAGATGCATTATCTACTGTAATTGTAAAAACCTTATCTATGCCCCAATCAAGTAGGCACAATTCCAATGTTTTACCAATTATTATACCAGCATGACTTGAAACAAAACAAAAATTGTAATTTTTTTTAAGCTTCCAATCATCATCAATATAGTGAGCAGTCACACTCATGTAACCCAAGTTTTGGCATGATGTCCAACAATCAGTTGTGATACTCACTCTTTGCTTTAACTTGCTAAAAAAATATTTCAATTTTTTCTTTTCCTCCAAAAATATTTTGAAACAATCTCTAGCAACAGTAAATCGGGAAGGAACATCAAATTTAGGTTGCAATGTAGAGGTATAGAACCTAAACCCTTCACCTTCAACATGTTTGAAAGATAGTTCATCAAGAATAAAATATTTGGTTAATGTAAAACATGCTTCTTGATTAAAATTTCATGTAACAAGTATGCGTGCTTGAGTGCCACCACTGTCATCACTAACTGATTGAAAGGCTAAAGTTTTTTATTTTTTCACCTCCATGTTTGGAGGATAATCTTCGCATCTACTTAAGTGAGTACTTAAATCACTTGTTCCATAACTAGAAGGGTATGAAAGGAGACTTTCACAATAATTACATTGGGCTTTATCCTTATAACCATCTTCATTGGAATCTAGTTTAGAAAAATGGTCCCACACCCATGAACTATTTTTTCTCACCTTCCAAGCTTTCTGATTTGTTTTATTTATCCTTAAAGTTATATCTTGAGCTTCACTTGCCTTCTCACGAATATTTTGATTTGGACATTAATATTTTATATTTGAAGCATTCATACTTATATTTTTATTTAGTGATTTCTCTGCTTGAGTTCATCTAAAATAAAAGAAATAAGATAAATGAGATCCAATCAAAATGATTAAAGAAGATAAATGTTGCATAT
Source organism: Trichopus zeylanicus subsp. travancoricus (assembly GCA_005019695.1). Classification (NCBI taxonomy): domain Eukaryota; kingdom Viridiplantae; phylum Streptophyta; class Magnoliopsida; order Dioscoreales; family Dioscoreaceae; genus Trichopus; species Trichopus zeylanicus. Next base: position 864,602 of record RXID01017020.1, read on the forward strand.
ATAGTGCTTTATTTTTTATTATGATCAACAGACCAAGCAATTAAGCATGCAAGTAATATAGTTCCTAGTAAACTATAGGAAAGACCAATCGAGCATGAAATTCTAAGAAATGGAAAAGTGCAATACCTAATTCACAGAACTGACATGATCAGCCACGCGGCAGTAGGAAAATCCCCTGAACAAGTTGAAATTCAGCTCCCAGTCCCAAAATTTTTGAGAAAACTCTCAAAAAATGAAACCCAATATCAGTAAAAATCAGAAATCGGAGAAGAGCTGGTACTTGGTACTTGGTAGAGTTGAGAGAGAGGGTATATGGGAGTAGATCACTGCTCTGGCGATGTCGATGCTCTGGCGATGAACGGAGGAGAAATCAGAGCAAGTGGTGACAAGATCGGAGATGTAGGGACCTAGGGTTAGGGTTTTGAACTCACGACCTTTGAGAATGAGAAGAGAAATTGAAGCAAAAGGTGCGGTTGGCGGCGACCGGCAAGATCGGAGATGTAGAGACTTAGGGCTAGGGTTTGAGCCTTTGAGAATGAGAAATCAAAGCATGCGATGGCGAGATCGGAGATGCAGGGACTTAGGGCTGGGGTTTAAGCCTTTGAGAATGAGAAATTGAAGCATGCAACGGCGAGATCGGAGATGCAGGGACCTAAGGTTAGGGTTTGAGTCTTTAAGAATGAGAAATCGGAGCAAGTGGTGACGAGATCGGAGATGTAGAGACCTAGGGTTAGGGTTTTGAACTCTTGACCTTTGAGAATGAGAAGAGAAAATGGACCAAAAGGCATGGTGGGCAGCGACCGGCGAGATCAGAGATGCAAGGACCTAGGGCTACGGTTTGAGCATTTGAGAATGAGAAATCAAATCACACGATCACGAGATCGGAGATGCAGGGATCTAGGGTTAGGATTTGAGCATTTGAGAATGAGATATCGGAGCAAGTGGCGACGAGATCGGAGATGTAGGGACCTAGGGTTAGGGTTTTGAACTCTCAACCTTTGAGAATGAGAAGAGAAATCAGAGCAAAAGGCACGACGGGCGGCGATCGGAGAGATTGGAGATGCAGAGACTTAGGGTTAGGGTTTGAGCCTTTGAGAATGAGAAATCAAAGCACGCGACAACGAGATCGGAGATGCAGGGACCTAGGGTTAGGGTTTAAGACTTTGAGAATGAGAAATCGTTGCAAGTGACGAGCCTAGTGATGACCAGCGAGGGCGAGGGCGAGACGGCGTCGCTGCGAGTGTGGGGGTGAGGGCGAGGGCTAGGCAGCATCACTGCGAGTGTAGGAATTAGGGTTAGGGTTTTGTTGAAGATATATATATAGGGGTACAATCGGTACGGTTTTGGTTCACTAGTTTTTCATATAATCTAAAAATGGAACCGGACCCAGTTTTCCGATTCTGTTAAATTTAAAAACCTGAACCATACCGGTTTTGAGAACCGGTTTTCTGAAATGGTTCTTAATTGGTACAATTTGGGATATCGATTTTTCGATTTTTTTGCTCACCCCTACAAAACAAATAGGAGAACAACTGAGTTCGGAAACTCATCCTTTTCTATATCTAATTCTCTGCGCTTCTTCTTTTCTTCTCCAATCTCGTGCTAGGTTCCCATTGCTCGCTGCCCACACTGTTGAGGACTCGTGTTCGGCTGAGAAAGCCATAGACCCGCTCTAGTGAACCGCCGCCTATTGGCCGGCCTTTCATCAGTTTGAACTGGCCCGTGCGCCAGTCACCACATCTCGCTAGCCTAGACCATCCATGGCCGCCACTGCCATGTCAGAGAAGCCCGCTGCCCGCCCTAGCGTTGCATCGCCACCGCCTCAGCGAGCTGTCCTCCGGTCTGCTTCACCGTTGCTGCGCTTGCTCTCCTCATCGGACCTGCACCTTGTTCCCACGTAGGGTCACTTGCACCTCAGGGCCTGTGGCCCTCTCTCACCTGTTCGCCGACCATTGGGGACACCGTCGCCTCTGTTTCCCTCCCCGCCATCAAGCACCAGCACAGCCGCCGGCCTCCCAGCAAACCTACACCACCACCGCCTCTGCAAGCCATCCACCGATAGAGCCACCGCCATCGCCCACATCCTAGCATGTGGCGTACAACTCAACCCGAAGCTCCGCCTTCGCTAGCTCCGCCCAAGCTCGTCCCCTCTACCTCCAACCACCCTTCAACGTCGTCGACCACCGGATCTCGGCTTCCCCACTGCCAGGCACTGCTCCACCGCCACAACCAACTCCTCCGCCAGCCTACAGCCATCATACAGACTCCAGCCGAGCTTCGCGAGCACCTATCACCGATCAGTCACTTCCTTGTCGCTACGCGCTGAGGAAGCCAAATCCCAGTTGCCAACGATGAAGCGTGCCCTCTCGAGCACCATGGCCTCCGCTCTAAACCACAATCTCGACAATGAATAGAACCCTAATGATTGCAGGAGACTTGACCAAATTACAGCTCACTTCTCTGAGCAACAGGGTGGCTAACACCTCACATCAGAAATGTCAAAGTAATAAAGGGAATAAGTCTCCAAGAAATGCGGCTACCATCACCTGATGTCTCTAAATATATGGCTAAGGTTTCAGGATCGTGATCAACAGGGTTAGAGGGTTTTCCAATTATCAAAGAAAGAAAAGAAAAACTCAAGTTCCCGTACTAACAAAACGTGGTCTAGAGTTGGGGAGCACTAATAATATCTCAAAATCATAAGGACTAGTATGGTAAAATCAGCATAAACCAAAATTTGAGTTGACGGTCAAAACACATGGCTAACCTCCGAAGTGAATTCTCACTGAGGTAATCTAAGGTTGGCCTTCAAGATAAGTCTATCCAGGTAGACTCTTTAAGGTTAAAGGATGTCAGAATCAAGCCCAAAGGTTGAGAAAATAATTGATATCTTCGTGGTAAGGAACCTGATTAAGCAGCAAGCTCAGTGACCTCGGTTCAATAGTAGAACCATACGTGGGCTCATAACTCCATAAGGAATCTAGCCGAGACTATGAATAGGCTCCGATGCCCCAACTAATTCACAACCCATCATCATACATTTATGGTAAATAGTCTATAGTTATTCCAAAAGGCAATCCGGAAAGATCTAGGATTAGCAGTTGTCCATTACAAGAAGTCCGGCCTGACGGTTCCCTAAAATCATGGGATATAGATATCACAAATCTCCAGGCACATTATAAACAATAGGGCAAGTAGAGAGGTAAGAAGTTAAGGTCTAGTCACTTATTCCATTCTCATTGTTTAGTAGAGATTTGACTTTAGTATTGGAGTGATTATCACCGGAGAGCTTTTGACGGTCTTCTTCATAGTTTTTCTCTATGCAGATTGACGAAAAAATAGCCTAGCAGATTTGATCTTAAAGAGCTTTTGAGACCAAATTTGATGCAAAACCAAGCACCATCAACACATTTGTTTTTCAGCCTCTGCCCTTCACAATTGTCGATGTCCCAACAAATAAAACTGAACCAAGTTAGGCTAAAGCCAACCAAAATGAATAAATTAATATCTCTATATTGAAAAATGAATACTCAAAATTCTAAAAATAAATATTATACAACAACTAATTTAATACTTCTAATTTAGAGATAAGATGTTGTATTTTTAAAACAATAGTTCTCTTTTTTTTTTTTGAGATTAACAAAACCAACAAAATGCAAATACATGATCATTTACATTCATGTATGAAAGATAGATAAAACCACTAAATTAATGCTTAAGACATAAAAATGATATTGAATATGAACTCAATCTATTATATGTAATACATATTTATAAATGATTAGATAATTAGAGAAATCCTTAATTTTTATTCATATTCTTTTTCAAATGGTGTAATATGGCTGTTGTATGATGGATGTCTAGTGTAGTTGATGTAGGCCACATTGTGTTCTGAAGATCTCTAGCTTTTTGGCCTTTCATTAATCTTCACCTCAATCTTGAGCCAACCCATTTTGTTGTTGAGCTGATTAGCTAAACCTGAAGTTCCTCTACATTTTGAGTTGATATCCTAAGCTAAAAATTTCTTACACTTTGATCTAAAATTACTTAGTGTCCTAACCTAATTTTCTCTATTTTTCTAAACTAAAAATTTGTGCAATTTGGTTTCGGGATAGCAACTAACTTAAACCAGAAACACTCAATCCCCTCTACTCTAGAACGTAGCCAAACTCATTTAAGAAAAACTATGAAATTTTCATTCGCTAGGATTTTGTTGTATGGAATGAACCATACACCAGAACTATTCTATATGTCAAAGTTCTACCATATAAAATATTCTATATGCTAGAATACTAGTGCATAAGATATTCTATATGCTAGTATATTGGTATGTAAGTTAAATCATAAGCTAGTACTTTGGCGTATAAATTAATTCATACACTAATACTCTAGTGTATGATTTATATAGCCTATACACCAGTTGACTAGTATATAAACCTAAGTGGGACCCACTTTTTCTCTCAGTCAAATATAGGAGCAAATCTCTCCGCTACTATTTAATCTCATATGTTGATTTCCACCAACCTACACTCTATCCGATAACTCACAAAAATTCTCAAATACTTCAATCAAACCCAAATATCTAGAACTCAATATTAGTGGTCCAAGACTCTAAATTATTAGTTAAACTTACACTATAAATCAACCCAAAAATTTAGTCTTATATATTGTCCTTTGTAGTTTTGATAATGACCAAACAATATATTTAATAGTTTCTTGAGTTATGTTACTTGTAGCTTAGCCAAAGTTATAATAAAGTTTGAGATTGTTTAGAAGCCTCAAAAAGAAAATGAATATGAAGATGATCATAAAGATTGAAGCATTATGGTGATTCAATGAACGTGATTTTAAGACATGTGAATGGCTTGAAGATGACTCAAGAAATTAGATTGGCTTTCTAGGTTTAGACCTTTATTTTTTTCTTAAGTCAAGTTGAAGATTTAAATTTGTTGCATCTATGTTTTAGAACTCTTATTTGAAACTCTAATTTAACTTAGAATGCCTTCACTCGCTTACCTTTTATCCAAGATAAGTTTTAGTTTGGTATGAAAGGGATTGAAGTTGTAGATATAGGTTTTTTTGTCTACTTTGAACACCCAAACCTGATGGTTCGGACGCTCGAATGTTTCATAAAACCACTAACAACTTCAGATGTCCAAAGTTCTAAAATAGAGAATTATCACTCTCTATTATGTGAAACATTGGTTCTCTATTATTCACTTCTGTTGCTTGAAGTGAAGGGTTTCAATGCTGAATCAGTGTTCTGAGTGCTCAAACCTATGACATCACACTATAATAGCTAATGGACTTTGACTAATGGAGGGGTTCATATGACCAAACTTAAGTTTTAGGCATTCGAACACTATAGGGAACAGCCAATAATGGCTAGTTCTCTCCGCTACTATTTAATCTCATATGTTGATTTCCACCAACCTACACTCTATCCGATAACTCACAAAAATTCTCAAATACTTCAATCAAACCCAAATATCTAGAACTCAATATTAGTGGTCCAAGACTCTAAATTATTAGTTAAACTTACACTATAAATCAACCCAAAAATTTAGTCTTATATATTGTCCTTTGTAGTTTTGATAATGACCAAACAATATATTTAATAGTTTCTTGAGTTATGTTACTTGTAGCTTAGCCAAAGTTATAATAAAGTTTGAGATTGTTTAGAAGCCTCAAAAAGAAAATGAATATGAAGATGATCATAAAGATTGAAGCATTATGGTGATTCAATAAACGTGATTTTAAGACATGTGAATGGCTTGAAGATGACTCAAGAAATTAGATTGGCTTTCTAGGTTTAGACCTTTATTTTTTTCTTAAGTCAAGTTGAAGATTTAAATTTTTTGCATCTATGTTTTAGAACTCTTATTTGAAACTCTAATTTAACTTAGAATGCTTTCACTCGCTTACCTTTTATCCAAGATAAGTTTTAGTTTGGTATGAAAGGGATTGAAGTTGTAGATATAGGTTTTTTTGTCTACTTTGAACACCCAAACCTGATGGTTCGGACGCTCGAATGTTTCATAAAACCACTAACAACTTCAGATGTCCAAAGTTCTAAAATAGAGAATTATCACTCTCTATTATGTGAAACATTGGTTCTCTATTATTCACTTCTGTTGCTTGAAGTGAAGGGTTTCAATGCTGAATCAGTGTTCTGAGTGCTCAAACCTATGACATCACACTATAATAGCTAATGGACTTTGACTAATGGAGGGGTTCATATGACCAAACTTAAGTTTTAGGCATTCGAACACTATAGGGAACAGCCAATAATGGCTAGTTCTCATCCCCCCCCCCCCCCCAAAAAAAAAAAAAAATATATATATATATATAATGGCTTGAAGCTTATTTCTAGAGAGGTTTTACATCTTTGATCATTCTTTGAGATAGATAACAAGGTTCCTCAAGCCATCCAGCCTTACAAGAGCTCTAGATCTAGTTTCAGCTTTCAAAATTTCTTCCTTTTGTACTCATCTTGAAAGATTCTTACAGTAAGGAAAAAGATGCAAATCTTCTTCTACAAGTTGGCTTGTAAACACTCCAAAGGTGTTAGAAGTGTGTAAAAGACAAGACTCCAGTATTAGAGTATCATTTGCTCAGTTCGAGAAAAGCTTGTACAGGGTTGGCTTTATTGACGAAATGATATTACAAGTGAAGTGATTCTATGAAGTAGGAGTAGTTGATCATCAAACTACATAAATTACGATGGACATTTCTCCTTTCTCACTTTATATTTTAGCACTTGTGATTTTTGTTGTTTGTGGGCTTGAGTGATTTTGGATTATGAATTGAATTGGTTTTAATTGCAAAAAGAGTCTTAACATTCTTCAAAAAAAACATGTGGATTTGAAAAAGACTATAGAAAACTTCTTTCATGACAAGACTACATTAAATATAATTTTAAAAAAAAAACAAATTTGAGCAAATCCACACTTGGTTTTATATCTTCTTCAAAATCTAAGGGTACCAAGTATACTTTTGTGAAGACTTCAAATTTCATATCTTAAAAATTGAAATACAACTATTATTATCATAATGGACATGTCTCAATCAAGAGAAATTCAATCAAAAATGCAATTTTCAAGGTAATAATACTATTTAAGGGAGAAATTCCTGTCTCAAGTAAATTTGAGTACCCAAAGGTATGATTCCTAAAGCCGAATCCAAACCTAACCATAACTTGCTATATATTTCTGGTTATTTTCCAGCTAATCTAATAAAATGGTAAGCTTTCTCCCTTAATAGTATTATTACCTTGAAAATTGCATTTTGATTCTTAATTTAATATATTGTTACATTCTTATTATTCTCTAACATTGTGAACCTATAATTAAGATGGGTACCCACCAAATGTTCTTGATGTATATTGACTGAGTCCGATTCTCCATCAGTTCTGGTTTGAGAGGCTCCTTGGGATTGATTAGTTAGGCCATTTTTTCGCTAATCTACAACATAAGAAAAAGTAAAGAGGATCGCTGACAACTCTCCTACGGCAACTGCTCTGATGCTCAGGTCAATAGCGAAAATGTAGAGTATATTGAAGAAAGTAAAGAGGCATTAGTTTGTACCTTTTTAGAGGTGATAGTAATTATAAGGTGTCGAGTGTATGTAAATCCCATGATTTAGGGGTCATAATCTCATCAGATTACTTATAACAAATTGCTATAGAACCCAAATCTATTAGGATGTCCTTCTAAATAAGAGTCCATGATGATTTGAACTTTGTCTTGCTCATGCCAAAGTATCCGAGCACAATGAATACTTGGTGCAATCTCTTTGCGTAGTCTTCAGTCAAGGATACCGAGTCTCTCATACTTGGTGTTGAAATGAGTCGGGCCACTCACAGCCTGTGTGCCAATAGCTTTCCATGGTTCGGTCTCAAGGTGACTTTTCACCTCAAGCGTATTGATTTGCAATTGGTCTAGAGTTTAATTGTTATTAACCTTTGGATCGACTGGTTTATTTGATGTATCATCAGCATCTCTCAAGCCTAGATTCTGAGCTTCTAGAACTCCATATTCAGGGTTACTAATAGTAGTCTATTTTCTATGGATACTCAGTGAATCTTCGAAAATAAAATCACCGTCTTTATGAAACATCAAATGTCACCTCACTTAGCGAAGCAAAACATTATTCCACCAAATTCCAAGTAATTATTTGGGCTTTGCCTTCTCTCGAGGTGATGATTTGACATTGCCTACTCATTCATCAAAGTGGCCTTTTGCATGCCCTTCAACTACTCTTCCCAAGGCCGCTCCTAACTAGGAACAAGACGTGTGTCTCTAAGGTCTAAGCGGAGGCTTTTGAAATTTTTGCCCTTTGGACTTCAATGGCCTTGGTCACATCATATGGAGGTGATTGAATAGTGAGAGGAAACTTATATAATGATCCTCTGCTCTTTCCCCCTATTCAAGAGAACATTCCAGTCTTCACCTTTTTCCTCCATTGATAAATTTTATTTTCAAATGGCATCCCCTTCTACTTCTTCTGGCTTTAGAAAGAGATCTCCCGCTCTGAGAGAAGAAGCAGCCCCCTTCATAGAGAAAGATCTAACTTCTCTCAAGGCCTCAGATCCACTAGAGCATACTCTCCATCCCATACCAACTCAGATCTGGTTTTGCATCTGCGTTGAGAGAGGCCTAGGAGCTTGGTGTTGGTCCATCCACTGGGGGAGCCCACTCTAAGCAGGTGGTGACTCAACCCTCAAAGGATCCTGCAACTATTTTGTCTTTGGCTTCAAAATGAGTTTCTACTCTTGATTCTTATTTTGTTCTTGATAGTTTTAATATGGGTTCCTCATTTTGACCCTATTCAATTATGGGATGTGATCTTGTAGGGATTGCCTAGATGTCATTCATGAATGAGAGTTTGAAGTAGTAGAGGGGTGCTCCTTGAATGTGTTTGGCCCCTTCTACCAAGAAGCTCTCTGAATTGAAGGCTCCTACCCACTGCCAGTCAGTATCTCCAGTCTAGGGGAAGAGAAGAAGGGAGGAAGAGGAAGAGAGCCAAGGTTCTAGTGAATGGAGAGCAATGAAGAGGCAGGCGATACCTCATTCTCCTTTGCCGTATTGCCAACTTGAGGTTATTGGGGATGGTGCCAAAATGCTTGGTCATTGCATGATGACGAAGAATGCTTATCATGATAAGAGTGTCACTTCTGCTCCTTTTGCTCCTCCCGCACATGCTAGAGTGCGAGGGCAGTCTCCTTCAAAATGCCAAGAGATTTTGGAGAAGGCTAAGGCTAAGGAGTACTTCCTTGGGGACTTTAGGGAGGATGCCAATCTATCTTTGGCTCAACTCCCTGCTGACTAACTTTTACTAGAGGGAGTCAGTTCTTGCACCATCATGAGTTTGCTCTTTTTTCCATTGTATGGACAATTTATTTTCCTTGAATCATGGTCTGAATTTTGGTTTTGATGTAAACCCTACAATCCTTTTAGTATGCAAGATGCAGTTTTATGTGGCTTGAGGGTGGGAGCCACTAAGAAAATTAAGGTTGAGGAGGAGGTGATCCTATTTTATTCTCAACTTGAGTCTCTTCAACTTAACATGGAAGAGACAAGGAAGAAGATAGAGGAGGAGAAAAATCTCCTTATAGCTAAGCGAGAATCAACTTTGTCTGGTCTACAAGACCAAGAGATCTAACACTAGGCCATATTGGATAGTGTCAAAATAGAAGCAATCACCATGTATCTTTGAAGTAAAGATCACATTGATGCTCTAAAGCTGACCCAAATGTGGCTCTTTCAGAGTACAAGGTTAGTGATGAATATCTTCGAGACCATGGGAAACTCACCATTGTATCCTTTGAAGAAGGATGCCTCATCTGCTAAGACATGGTGAAGCAAGCTTATTGTTATCCCAAATTTGAGCTTGATGAACTCTGAGTTGAACTCTATGTGCACTTGAGTGTTTGGTGCCTCAAGTGGAGTATGAGAAACCCATCCGGAAGGAGGTTGAGGCAGCGAAGGTGAGAGAGCTGAAAAGGGCATCCCAGGGCCAGTCGAGCTGGTAGAGTCTTCTAAGTCTTTGCATGCTTTTGACTAGTTATACTTTCTTTTCTCTTTTTTTTTTTGAAAGAATTCTTGTAGTAGTCTTACCTTGGAACTCAATAGAACTTTTATCTTTTTTTGAATTTTTTTCATTAGTTTGGTTCTTTTTGTCAAAGTCCTTTGACCATGTCTCCCTTGCAAAAATTTACCTCAATTGGTCCCATTCCAATGTTTCCTTAGTCCAATAAACTTGGCTAGTGCCTTGACTCATGGTTCTAAAGCTAGGCTAATATTTAAGGGCACACCACTTTAGTTTTGCTCTAGAACATTGAGGGTCAAGCACTTCTATCCCATGATTGAGATCTTCATAGGGTGAAGGAGTTGCCTTATGCTTCGATTGAGCACTGAAGCACATGGCCAGACTAGGACTTTAAGTAGCGAAGAAACTTATTTACCTCTTTCCTTTACCAAGATACTTATTTAGAAAAGATATTATTAGGGTGTACTTTTTTGCGTGGGGGCTAGGGGCGAACAGAGGAGGGGGGAAGAAAAGAAATAGAATAGGAAAAGGGGAAATGCTATATGCTTAACACAAGCCCTCCCTACGATATAGACAAGAGACAGGCCTGACAGAAACTCTCGTGACAAGTCCTTAGAAAGAGGATCGATCAACAGCGACAAGAGCTTATTCAATGTAGTTCTCGGACGTCTCGAAATGAACAGAACGAGGGAAGCACCCGCGCAAGCAGGTGTGGACGAAGCAGAAGCGAGAATGTCGGCTTGAGTAACGCAAACATTGGTGAGAATCCAATGCCCCGAAAACTGGCGGGTTCCTCCGCAAGGTTCATCCACGGAGGGTGAGTCAGGGCCTAAGATCAGGCCGAAAGGCGTAGTCGATGGACAACAGGTGAATATTCCTGTACTACCCCTTGTTGGTCACGAGGGACGGAGGAGGCTAGGTTAGCCGAAAGATGGTTATCGGTTCAAGGACGCAAGGTGACCTTGCGGAAAGCAGCTTCAACTTGCCTTCTTTATTCATTCTTGTTCTTCTCTCGACGGAGCTCCGAAGGCCTCTGAAATAGCAACTGATCCAAAAGTCCCACATGGAGAAGGTGAGTTGAACTCGAACTACCTCTTCTTGTTCTATTCCGAAAGAGGGGACATATGATGGTTGGGTCGAAAGCGCTTGCCCCTCCCAAACGCGCAGGGCTAACCTGGTTCGCAATCAGTCTGTTTGAAAGGGGGCAGCAAATCCTTCTATTCTAAGGGCCATTCCACTTCAAAGCGAAGCGCTGTTATTCCGACAAGAGCGGTTATTCCGCTTCCTTCTACTCTTGAAATGTGACACGACGTTGGATAAATAAATGCCATTTTCAGGACCTGGTTCGTGCAACTGCACATCGATAGGTGCCTGCTACTGGTACTACGACTGCTACTTTTTCTGATTCCCTTGCAAAGAAGCCTTTCGTTGCGTAATGCGCCCCCTTTAATCCGTACCAGTTTCAGCTCTGTCTACGCTTCTTGGATTAGAGGGAAATGACAGTTTTTTCATGTCCGAAAGAAGCCCTTAACGTCGTTCACAGATGATTCAATACCCCGCAGCAAGAGGGTATTCGAAAACTAGCTCCTCTAGAGATGAATGTGCAGCTGATTCAATAGGAGCTTCTACGGTCACAGTAAGAGCCTCTATGCCAACAGCGGCAACTCTCACAGCAGATAGGCTTTCAACGGTTACTTGAACAGTTAGCCAAAGAGGTTACGAAAGCAACGGATATTCCAACAACAACGGGTATTGCAACAACAGGATTCTCAACCTTCTCGTCTTCTGAAGGCCACTCACTCGCTTGTTGATGCCGAATAATCGCCGGTCCTTTAGCCCTTGGAATACCCAAGAGATCCCACTGGATAAGTCCTATTCCCTGCTGGTGGATTAACGTTTTCAGTTCCTTGTCCGATTCTTATACTATTCAACCCCCCCCGACGCCGCTGCAATCCAAACCGGCACCCTAACCGCAGAACCCGCAATGCTACAAAAAGCTACTAACTCATAACTAAAAGCAGCTAACCGCTTTTTAAAGACTTTCTTGAACTTATTCAAAGTCTCCCTACGGTTATCTTTGAAAGAGCAGGGATTTCATGGTTGATAGTTGATCGATAAACTATAGAAAAAAGACCAAGGATTGAACCGTCGATCGTCTGAGAGGATGTCATCGACGTAGTCTTCCATGATGTAATGTACAGTTTCATCATTCGACGATTTCCGGCTCGGGTTGCACCAGCGTTTCCGAATCCGGCATCACTTGATAACATTTGAAGGTGCCCCCGTTGATATCCGTGGTGCTCTTTTATGCTGGTTGAAAGGCTTCCTCCTACTCGACCCTTTCAAAAACCTCCGACCCGCCGAATCAACTGGCACAGATACTGCTGCTTCTGAGGGACGACTGACAAGGAATAGATGCCTATGCGTCCAGCCTCTCGTCAGGTATGCAATCTCGGTGAAGCGACTCGAACCATCGAAGAAAAGAGAAGGCAATCATGATGAAGCGTCCAGGGAAAAGGGGTGAGTGAGACGCCGGAGAGTAAAGTCGTTGCAACGGGAGCCTTTTTTCCGGGACAAGCCAATCGATCAAAGGGCACCTACCCGATAGAGAGTCTGAAGCGTATCGATAGTCTATAAGACAAAAAAGAAAGGTTCTATATCACTTCGGCGTGCTTCTAGTTATGGCCAGAAAGCCAGAGCAGCTTGTTTATTCCAGTGACTCAGTCTTGATCCACCGAATGGAGAAGCAGCAGGGGCCAGCGTCAGCCCTTGATGAAGAAAGGCGGGTTTTCTATTTAGTATAACAAAACTTTACCACTTTTGACTCAGTTGCTCCTGACCGGGAGCAGATCTGGATGCGGATGGAGCAAGGAGATTCACTGGTGGCAGATCGAGATTGGGAGCCAGTATCAACGAGATCCATACCCTTGTGATTCGTATAGAGCTTTGGGGGTGAAGGTCGGGTCCCATACCATACAAAGACAGCTTCGCGGCACTGGATAAAGTAGCAGATAGAAGAGCATGGGGCCATAGTCCGCTGCTACAGTCAAATATCCCCCCAGTTCAGATCCGAGGAGATAAAGATCTTACAGTTTGTTATATCGAAAAGATCAACCACCCTTATTGCCCCTATCCAGACCGTGGCAGTCCGATTATGACAACTTTCATGGCATCTCCCTCCACGTACAGGAATTGGCTTATAAGGGCTTTTCCGGGTCATTCTCTTTTTAGGATAGTGCAATCAACTGTTCTGGGGTCTTGTCTCTTCCCTATCCATTCCGTCGTGGGACTCGTCGCCGGGCTTTTATGAAAGTTTCGGCTGACGGATAGGATACCAAATGAACACGCTTCCCGGTCCTTTTCAGGGCCGGTCGTCTTTCCGGCGTGCACCCTTGGTATGTGTTGATCCTCTGGGGCAGTTAGCCGGCGAACTCCAGTTTGTAGCTGTAGCTATCAGCTATCTTCGTCGTACTAGAAAGGTTAAGTGAAATGCACTTATTGCTAACTTCATGGGTTAGTGCGAAGACGGGCCATGAGCTAGCTTAGCGCTCTAGAGGTTGCCCTCTTGTGAATCTGAACTCAAATGCGTCATTCTTACCGGCCTAGGAGCCTAAGCTTGGAAACGTCGAGAAAGCGGGTTCAGAGATGGATCGGGAACTATCTCCTTGGATGGGGAAAGGTGATGTCCCAATCATGGGATATGAGAAAGCGATCTAACCTGCGCTGAATGTTTGCTTCACCTTGTTGGTCCAAGTAACGTCATATCCTCCCAGAGGAGCAGCCCTATAGTTGCCACCTGAATGAAGTCAGCAAACTCCTCCATGCTACTGTCAATGCCGGAACTGCCACCCTTTTTTCCGTAAAGAGCAATCAAACCCTTAACTATACAAGGCGTCGGCTAGCGGTAGATCATCGAATCTTTCCTTTATTCTGGCATTTCTTTCATTCGGTGAGCAAACCCAGCGAAATGAGTTTAACCGCGGCTGCAAGGCTTTTGCTATTGGCCGTAGGGAGGAGGTGATCCAGCCATTGGTGTAGAGTCGTGCTACAGGAACTATTGCATACTATGAAGATATGGTGCTTCATCCATGACGCATACGAGCATTTCAAATACAAGTGGTTATGGTTCTCCTCCCATAGAACACAAGGATTAACCATCTTTCAACCTTTTTTTAAGTTGTCTAAAGTTGGGAGCTTTTGTAGCCTTTATAGTAAAGCAAGCACAAGCACGTTGAGTGCTTTGGTACCATGCCAAATAACCGGAATTTCTTACCAAGAGGAGTGCCGAGCTGAAGATAGAGAAAACATACCCTTGCACTTTCCTTCCATTGCCACAACTCATCCCCTCCGGAAATGTTGGTTTGGAGGATAAGAGGCCGCTGTGCAACAGAGGTTGGTTGTGGTAGATTCCATTCTCCTTCAATGATGAAATTCATACGGGTCAAGCGCGTCTTCGAATCTCCCCCACTGGTGCATTAAGTCATCATCTCGTAGCATAGAGAGGTTTTCAAGGTCAAAGAAGAAAGAGGCCATTACCAATGAGCAAGGAGATGCGATGCCTTAGTTTTGGTCTACTGTGATGGAAGAGAAGAATGCCATTTGGTTCAGTTTCACTCTTGTCAATGCCAATCTTTGCTGAGCTTGTCAATACTTATAACGCAGGTTTTCAAATTCCCTTATTCCCAAATGCGACGCTTCACTTTAGCTCCCAGGCGGCGGGAGTGGCTAAGCCGAAAAGGTAGAGGTGGACTGGTAACTGAAGCGGTACCCCGACTCCAGGCTAAAGCCCCTACTCTTTTCACTTCTCTACTCTCGTCGTACCAATTCCTACTGTGTTGTATACATTACATTCACAGGAAGGTCTTTGGTCCTCGGGCATTCACGTTTTCACTTCCTTTATTTTCTATTTTCAAAAGGGATCTGTGTCACTATGTGGAATCGGATCTAACATGTCCGCACCTTCCCCAGCTTGAAGTAAAGTTGAAGTTCCTTTAAGCTCATGTGAAGTGGATTCTGTTCCTATTCGTCCAAACAGGGCATTTTAAACAAAGAGCGCATTCGATGCCATGCCTCTCACTCCCGCTTCATTCTTACCTCAAACTTTCTGTCTCGACTGCGAAAGAAAGAGGAAAGGTTAGAAAGGAAAGACAGCGCGGGTAATAAGGAAATCCCGGCTCGGCAGCGGCCCCCTGATCCAAGCGTAGCCTGTCCCTCTCGTCCGACGCTGCCCGCAGCTGCTCCTTGAGCTGGGTCACACGATCGGTCGATGCACGAAGTCGCTCCTCGAGACCGGCCACTTGATCGGCCCGCGTCTCAACAGTTGCCTCTACCGCTCCGTGGGTTCCCCTTGTTTGGATGAGACCTAAGCTATGCCTCCAAGTCAGCATAGGATGAATGCCCCTGGGCTTAGGAGCTCGTAGCACTCTTCTTTTCTCTTTTCACGACTAAGCCAGAAAGAGCAAAGGTTTTCGATTCAATGCGAAAAAGGACGACTAATACTAAGAAAAGCCAGGCGATAAAGACCGGGCGAGAGCTCGTTCCAATCACAAGTCCTACTACGAGTCAAAGATTCACCACTTTGCTGTTTAGAGGGCCTCAATAGAACCATCCTTATGTCAATAGGAGGCTATATCTATTTCGGAAATCGATCGAATCATCATGCACTCAGGCCTTTATTCAAGTCATGACGCAGGGTCATACGAATAGAGAAAGACTGAGCTCGCTCATGCTTCACACAAACCCAGGCCCGTAGTCGTAGTTGTGATTTGCAAAGTGATCGAGCGGTCTGCCATCGTGCTTGGCTTGGTGTGGTCGCCTATCGATCTACACTGGTACTCATTCAGATCAAAAACCATTTTTACTTTTTTCTTTCTTGATCAACATCCAGAAACACTAAAAACTACATACTCTTTAGCCTATAAATAGAATAAAAAAGGCTTTTCACCGGTTACATTTGTGGGCGTAGTGAATCCACGTAGTGACTACGTTCTTTTTTACTATTCTATATATCAATCTATTTTTTAGCCTGGTTATATGACCTAAAAGAAAAGGGCTTTTTCCACTCTTGGCCCGGTTCGGGACCGACCTCTTGCTTTCGATTTCGCTGTCTAAGAATAGAGGGAAAGAAGGCTTATTCTCTTAGCCGCTTTAACAACGGTTTCAGTGAAATAAAGATTTAGCTTGCTTTCGTAAGGGCCTTAAGACAGAAAGAGCTTAACTGCTTGCCTGCAATGATACAGTAAGAATAGGCTACTCTATTAGGGGGACTTCCTAACGTACACTCTATTCAGGCTTATCTATTCAATTAGTTCACCCCCTATGCCACCTTCCAACACTCCACTTTACCTTCCATTTACCAGTAAAAAGAAAATGGAATTACAGTTAGCTCCTGACAGGATGAACAACAAAACAAAGAGTCTTACGCTCTAAGGAAAGTGCAACGGATGAGCGCCCTAGCTAACAGTTAGTAAGGCGCAGCCGTTTTCTTACTTAATAGAGTTCCAATTAAATTACAGTTAAAGATAAAGAGAAGGTCACAAAGAAAGGGAAGAGTACTGATTGCAGCCTGCTACAGGAATGCTTTACATAAAAATTCCTTACTCTTTTTAGCAAACTAAATCCGCTAGGAAACTCAGTCATGAAAGAGGAAGGGAGAAATACATCACAGAAACTGTATTCGCACCTTACTTGATTCATTCCTTCCCCCTGCTGCCTCTACTCCGCCTACTTCTCAGCTATCGGCATATCCACGGTGCATTTCGCACCTATCTCGCATATATGGCCAAGGGATGTGGGAAAGAATGATTTGAACCGTCCAGAGCCATTGAATGAAAGAGAAGTAAAGTAGGCCGGCGACTAAGGTAAAGAGACGAGGAAAGGCCTAACTATTAGAGAAAAGGGAAGGGGCTATTCCTGCTTTAGGCTCGACGAGTGGGGTTGACGACAGGAAGTAGGATTAGGAGAGGTTGGGGGAGTTTGATCCGCGATCTGAGGTTGATTTTGGTTCCGAATGAAGGCCAGTGGGGTCGGAATAGAAATTGTTAACACCATGGGTAAAGTAGAAGCTTTTCAAGCGGAAGGTTAAGTGAAGGCATCAAAGAAAAGCCGTAGCGAGGTAGAGGTTAGAGGATGGGCTATGACCCTCGGAGCCAGATCGCAAACACGTTTCCATCCTTCGAACCACCTCGAAGAAGCAAAGCATTCAGACAAGTAGTGAGACATGAAAGCGGAAGGAGCATACTATGTGACTGACCGCAGGGATAGAAGGATTGACTTACTTACCGCTTGACTGAGCTATTTGTCTCATTTGAGCATAGCATCAACCAAGATTAGTCTGCCATTTCAACCAAGAAAAGAAAGGTTGAAAGGACTATCCGCTCAGGGTCCTGGAGTCAAAAGTAGACACTCTGACGGAAAGCCTCCTTAGTATGGAAGAGCTGCAATTCATGTTGTGGCAACAACCACCCCGCAGCAAGACGCATTAGAAGGAGTTCAACCTACAACCACAGTGCCGCACTGATCGGTCAACGGCCACTTCGGAAGGCACCTGAGATAATAGTCAATATCGTACGACCTTAGCCATTCAAGATAAGCGGCTCGGCTTACTAATTTCAAGCATTGCATTATAGCCAGCCAAGCCGTGAGCTACTCCCTACCCATAGAAAGAGGTTTTCGAATTAGCTCCTTTTTTTCACTATGGAAAGCACCCTTGACGGTTAGGTAGGGAGTTGTTAACTAGTAGACTCGACTTGTCGATGGAGATGTACCTTGTGGGGGGGGCAGCCGAGTCTAATACGGGCGGGTGGCGAACCTGTCTTTTATGCCAAGTAGGACAGCAATGACATTTCTACTCTTTCCTCTTGGCCTCTATTCGCGCTAGCAAATCATATTCGTCTGTGGATAGCCGACAGGTATATCCTGGGAAGGGGTTGAAAGCTTACGCAAAATACTCATACAAAAACGAGACAGTCAAAGAGCATGAATGAAATTATTCCGATAGCGTTATAGGACAAAGGGACAGGTTTTTGGGGATTGAAGCCGGCGACCTCGAGCGTAAACTCCAGGTTTAACTAAACAGACAAACAAACCGATGAGATGGTCAGAAGGGCACCTTCCACTATGCTAGGTGTGATTGCTTTATGGGGGGAAGGGACCGTTAGCTTCAAAGCCCCCCTGAGAAGGCCAAAAAGAAACTGGGTAAGATAGGGGAGGCAGGAGACCGGATGATCGGCTGGGGATAAGAGAGAACTCCCAACCGACGCTACTATAGGGGCTGAGGTGGGAATGGAGGGATGAAAGCAACTCTAATGCCACGCTAGTAAGCCCTGATGTCGAAAACATCTTTGACTCCTCTTGAAGGATTGATACCGCAAGCCCACTCGACTGCTTGTTCATTTATGGGTGTTCCGATCAATAGCAAGGATTGATTGTCTTTACATCAGAGTTGCTTGCATCACCACAGTTGCAAGCCTCTCCAACCATTCGTATAGATGCTAGCAATTCTTCCTATTCTTGCAAGCAGCAGATACTTCCCGCAGCAGTCAGACTTCGTAGCTTTCTCCATGTGCCTCGATCCCCGGACGGGTTGATAGGGCGCCCAGCCTACAAAATGGCCTTCTGTGAGTGAAAGGAGTGAATTCTCTTTAGTCGCTTCCTTTGTTTCATGAAGGGACTTTGTTCCATTCCTGATCTGTTCATTCAGTTCGGTCTAGTCAGGCCCTTCTCGTGGAGGGGAATAAGAAGCCTTCGGCGATCAGCCCCTACTATACGGAATGAGCAAACAAAACACACGAGAATGAACGACTCTTTCTTGGGTTAGGGGCTTCCATCCGGAGAGAGATTGCTTGTCTCGACATCACTCCCCCTTTTTCAATAAATAAGCCCCGCTTCGGGGAATGAACGATACATGCGCACTGACAGGCCTTACCGAACTTGGGGAACCGGCAACCGAGTGCTTCCCTCTTATCCAACTCCCCGGCATCCCTTCCTCGGCTTTTTCACTTAATTAACTGCGGTATTATGCACCTAATATTTTATGTCGAAAATCCCTGCTCTCCTCTCTATAGTTGAGGTGGGAAAAAGGGGAAGAAAAAAGAAGAAAATGAGAAATTCGGAGGTATTGTCAAGGGAAAAACGTGGGAGATGGCTTCAGTGCAGTGGAATATAGCTGAGGAATATTATGCAAGGGTGGTCTGAGATAATCAAGCAGGCTAAAGACATGAATTAAGGTGATGAGAAATTGGCATAGACTCTTTTATGTTGATGTTGTGGCACATTTTGAAAGCTAGGAACAGCTGGGGAAAAGCATTGGTGGGATGTGGAAGAAGGTATTAACAAGACTTTTCAAGATTGGAAGAGAGTTTGCTGATGCCCAATCTAAAGAAGCCTCGAAGAGGATACAGCATGACAAGAAGAGCAGAGGACGCGCCTGTGGATTCATAGGGTGGAGTCGAGCTAGCCCAGATATAGTCTTTCAGTCCGAAAGAAAGAATACTACTCATAACGAAAAAGAGAGAACTAATGACCAATCGAGAAAAGAATCCAAGTTGAAAGAGGTTCCCGGGATATATGGCGGCGGGTCTCATTTCCTTCTTTTTTGTATCGTCTGTATCACACCTTAGCGAAAGACATTGAAAGCTCATTAGCTCGGGTTCGATCCGAAAGAAATGATATCCCGATCGTAATACGGGAAAAGTGGAATCTGTAGCAAATGCCCTAGTTGTAGTGAAAGCCTATGGGCTTGTTGGTACTCAATGAAAAGTTGACACTTGCTATATTTGCCAGATCCCATGGTTCACTTCACCTTAGTCCCACCTTTCTTTGGGGTAATACAGTTGGAGCTCTTACGCAAGGGTACGAGCGATTTTCTACTTTGCTCTATACTTAACACAGGGCATACATAGGGAATCGGGGTGTTAGGTGACCTAACCTATTGTTACCCAGCTGCTGTAGTGGCTGGTTGGTGCCACCACAGGGAGGATCATGGGACGGACTCCATGATCACAGGAGACAGTGAGACGTCTCCAACATAGGTGTGCATGGACAGCACACGTGAACCCAGCTGTGAGTGGTCGGTGCCACCACAGGGAGGGTCATGGGGCGAACCCCATGATCACAGGAGACAGCAGGAGCGTCTCCAACGGATGTGTGCACGAGCAGCACGCATGAGAACCCAGCTGCGAGCAAGTTCTGCAGGGAAAGAACTCAGGCTGGACAGCTTGAGCTACGGTGGACTGCAGGAGCATGAGACCAACCTGCACACTTGGCGTCGCAGAGTGGAAACACATGGCTGAACTTGGGCACAGGACATGTGGCTAGCAGAGAGGCCATTGTGGGCTCAAGAACCAGTCATGGACAGGTGGCTGCAGTTCGTAAACAGCTGAACTTGTCAAAGAGACAGGTGGCCAGCAAGGAGGACCTTGTGGGCTGGAGAAACAGTCTTTGGACAGGTGGCTGCACGTTGTGGAAGCTGGAATTAGTCAAGCGGACACATGGACTGCAGGGAGAACTTTGTGGGCAGGTTCTCCACGATCCACTCTCATCCACTCGTGGGTATTATAAATAGACTCGGTGTCTATTGAACTGAACACACAGACACAGGTAGAGAGCCGTGTGGTGTCACTCTGCAGCGAGAAGAGAGCAGCAGCAGCAGGAGATTGCGAGACTCGGGAGTTTTGTAAGTGTTCCTCTGTTTGTGCGTGTAATCCTTTTATGTTGAGTAATAAAAGGTTGGCAAAGGTTGCTGTTATCTTGCTTTCTCCCTATTCTACTTCCGTGTGGGTTGGTGTGCGAGTTCGGCGGACTAAGGTTGGTGAACCTTAGTGCCATCACAGGCAAAAATTTCAGGGTAGGAATTTGACCCCGTGAC